>CAUYQG010159594.1:0-22756 GCA_963574415.1 Tarsius wallacei | reverse complement strand
CACGCCCGGCTAATTTTTTGATTTATTGTAGAGATGAGGTCTCGCTTGCCCAGGCGGGTCTCGAACCCGCGGGCTCAGGCGATCCACTCACCTCAGCTTCCCAAAGGCGCGGGATTACAGGCTGAGCCACCGAGCCCGGCTAATTCTTTTTTTTTAATTGACAGTTTTCAGAGGAGAGAGTTGGGGCCCTAGTTAATTCTAATGGGTTACCCATGGGTTTTGTTTGGTTTGGTTTTCTCTCTCTTTTAAGATATATGTATATCTTATGTATTCGGTGTGTTTCAATCACTTGTATCCACTGTTCTCTTAACTATTTGTCCTCTCTCTGGCCAGGGACTTCTGATTTTCCCCCTCAGAAGTGGTAGCCCAGGGGCACCTGTCACATCAGGGGTGGAAGGAAATGCAGATGACAGGCTGGCCTTGGCAAGGGGCTTGGCTGAAGAGAAGCTCTTCCTTTGGGGTGTTTAATTTCCTGCTTTATTTGAAGTGTCTGCATTGAGTTCTCTGAAAACTAGCAACATCTGAGCAGAATCGGCGCAGAGGACAGGGACTTCTGACAGTCACAGAGCCCCTGCTGGGAAAAGGGAACTAAATCCCCAGACTAAGAACACCCCACAAAGGAGCAAATGACTTTGTTTGGTTTTGGTAGTCTCGAGCAGGTCCACCAGGTGGTGCTGTCCAGCTACAAATCTATCAGCATCGGTCTCGGGCTTTTAACAAGGGTGCCTCCTGGGCCGGGGTCTCATCACGTTGTCCCTGTTTTCTTCTGCTGCCCACCCGTCCAGTCAGGCCTGGCTCCCAAGGTGGGAGCTAAGGGAGGACTGAGTCTCCTGTGCGCCACAGGGGGCGTGGAGGTGAGTTTGGTGGTGACGTCCCCAAACACAACACACGCATACCAGCATCGCAGACTGCAAAGCCTGTCGAATTCCCTGTCCTCTGGGGTCTTCCCCACTCTGTGGACTTGAGTGTTTTCATGTAGGAAAGTAGGACACTGGTTTTTGCCAGCCTGTTCATACAAGGAAAATGGACGTTTGCTTGGTTACCTGCAGCCGCCTGACCAGGATGTGGGGGATGAAGGTAGGGGGCACAGTCAGGGCGTCCTTAGAGTGAGAAGCTGGAGAGGTGGAGCCGGTGCGTGCGCTGGGGGTACCGGCCCTGGGACTGGTCTGGGAATGTGATCTGGTCCAGGCGGGGGAGGTGTTGAAGGGGACCCATAGGCTCCCCTTTGTCACTCTTGTCCAGGGGAGTCCTGCAGGATGCTCGTGATGAGATGAGGGGCACCAGGCCCTGATTGGCTGCCTGTCCCTGGGCCTAGGCTGCTCCTACCAGGGGATGGGGAGAGGAGGGGTGTGCAGCAGCCAGGTTCCTGTCCTCTGGCCCCTCTGCCCTCCCTGCTGGGTGGGCACTGTCCTGGGGGCTGCTTGGGGCAAGTGGCGAGTTGGGGGCTTGGGACCAGAAAGAGCGGCTGATGTGCCTAGGGCCTGTCTTCTGTGGCCTGCTGTGGGGAACCGCCAAGGGACACCCAGGCGCTGACCCTCCCCAGCAGCGAGCAGAGTGGACCCCAGCCCTGCCTGATCCTGATGGCCAGGTTGGAGCCATACCCCCTCCCCAGACTCCTGCAGGGAGTGGTCAGCACTTTTCCAGATGGAGAATCCACACTCCTCACATTTTATGCACAGAGCCAGGAGGACCCAGAGAGGAGGTAGTGGGGGTGGGGAGACATTTCCTGGGCAAGGGAGGACCCGAGGTGGGTCCTCAGGACTCCGAAGCTGAGGAAAGGGCTCAGGGGGCTGCCCGTGTCTTCCATGGGGGTCTTATCTCATCCAGCCTCTTGGGGTGCATTTGCCCCCCCAGGACTGAGCTGCTGTCCTCCAGGACTCCATGATGGCCGGGCCAGGGGTGGGGTCTAAAAGCAGGTCCTGCCCTCTCATTGCTGGTTCCTGAGCAAATGGATATGGGGTTCTGGCACCGGGGTTGGCTGCTGGATCTTGGAGGCTGGACCGGGGCTTCTGGCATCCCTGCTCTCGGTGTCTCTGAGGCTGGGCTACTCAAAGGCCAGTCCTCCCCACCGACAGCACTGGGAGCAACTCTTCTCTCTTCTCAGGTACTGGGGATCCCAAGAAGGTGCTGACCTGTGCCTCAAGAGCCCAGGGAAGCTGCCTGCCAGGGAGGAGCAAGTGAGAGGGGAAAGAAGGCCTGGGCCCAGGCAGGCAGTCCAGTTCGTTCCAGCAGGGATGCCCCTGAGCAGCTGGTGGCCCTCCTGCCCAGGCGGAGGGCAGAAAGGGGAGGGGAAAGGTGGCCTTGGTTCCCTTGAGCTTCTCCCCTTCCTTCTCTCTCTTCCCCCTTCCTCTGGTCCCCTCGGCAGGAGACAGCTGGCGAGGGCCATCAGCTGCCCAGAGTGGCCCCTGCCCTGGCCCAGCTCCGACCATCCCCTTCTCCTGGATGTGCCAGATGGGGCTGGTTCCAGGCAGCCGAGGTCTGGGCCCTGGCTCCTGCTCTGTCTCCTCCCAAGGGCCCTGGAGCAGCCAGGAGGAGGGTCTAGCAGAGCTGGGCAGATGGTGGGCTGGGAGGAGGGGCTGCTGGGGCAGACGGACCGACCGTCAGGACAGATGGTGGGCCGGGCAGGGGTCTGGAGACTGCCCCATCTGCTCCAGTCCCCGGTGGGGTTTTGCTTGTCCACTGTGGGCTGAATTAGGACAAGGCTGAGGAGTGGATGTAGCTCAGGCTGGCTCGTGTCCTGCTGGGCCCTCTCTGTCCCAGGGTTCGGGGCTGGGTATGCTCACCTGGTGCTCTTCTGGGGTCTCGAAGCTCTCTCCTGCAGCTGGCACATGGCCTGCACCCACCCTGTCAGGGCGCTCCTGAGGGTCTCGGGATGTGCATGGCATGTGGCACAGCCAGGAACAAAGAAAGACGCCCTGTGGATGGGGAGCTCTATATGCATGTGGGTGGGCTCCTGCCAAGTCCAGGGCCTTCCCGGGCCTGGTGCTGAGAGGTTCCAGGATGGGAAGATGACAGGTCTTATGTTTGCTCAGGCCTGTTGCCATAAACCAGCTCCATTAGGCTGGAGGGGGGTCATGGGCGAGCGACCCCGAGGGACAGCGTCAGGGCTGCTTCTCAGAGGTGGGAACAGTTGTGCCCAAGTAGATGCCACTGTGGACAGGAAGGAAGACAGCAGCCTGGGAGGGCTGCACCAGTGGGAGAAGCCCAGCTTGAGGCCAGGGAGGCAGGTGGTGGGCTGAGACGGAACAGGTAGGAGTCAGCGAGTCCAGCTAAGGGGTAGGGTCACTTTCCATGGCTCTCTCCTTAGACTCCCACTGGGTGGGTGTCCCAGGTGTGTTCTGGGGGTCTGAGAGTGCTAGGAGAATCTTTCAATTGGAGTTTTGATGCTGATAGTGATAAAAAATTTTTTTAGAGAATCCAATTTGAAAGACAAACCCTTGTAGGAACCGATTGTGGGCAGCAGCCGTGTCTACAGAACGTGGCTTGGATTTCTCTGGCCTTAGCGTTTTCAAACGAGCTCGGAGGGCACATTCTGGGTGCCAGAGCAGCTCTGTTCAAGGAGATTGGTCGACTTCTTCAAGTCAGGGGAGTGGGAGCAGGGTGGAGTGTGGGCATCGGGGCAAGTGCAGGGTGGGTGCCAGGGTCACCGGTGGGTTCGGGTCACTCCGGATGCCAGACGGTGTGGCAGGGACCTCTTCAAGGAACCCACGGAGGGCCAGGGCTCAGGTGGCCTCTCTTGCCTGTCCATTGAGGGACCGTTTGGGGACAACTGGCACGGTGCTTCTGTCTCTGCAGCATTACTGTAGTTTTAATACCACAATAACTCGGGCTCTCATTTTATAGTGAGGACCAGAGTGGCCCAGGGTCCCGGCAAAATGCTCACAGGAAGGCAGATGCCTCATCCAGTTCTGTAAGGTTACCGGGCCTGGGCCCGGCAGGACACAGGCCTGAAGGTGCCACTTGGGACCCAGGGGCTGTCCTAGGGCACCAAGGAGGAAGAGGCCCAGGGGGTGGCTGGCCCTGCTGGGTCTGAGGTAGAGAGACGGAGCAGTGTGGACATCCTTCTGATGTCTCCCCGGCCCTGGCCTGGTTTTATCTTTGCCGAGTCCCCTGACCTCTCTGTCTCGTGCCAGTGGAAGAACGAACGTCCCATTTTTCTCAAAGAGGTTCACATATTGAAGTGGCAGCTCTCACTCGCCCACGAGGGTCTTCGCACTCTGGGGAACGAGATGAAACGGGCACATCTGGAAGCAGAGTGAGCATTTCCCTGTAGGTCACTCTTCCCCGAGACCCACTGCTCTCGCTGTTGCCAGCACGTGTCGACAGCCTGTGTGTGTGTGTATGGCACAAGACATGATGCTTACTCTGGCACACTGAGTGATTGTGAAAATGTATGTGCTCTGTGTGGCAGGCCCCTCTTTATCCGTCATCCCCCCTAACTCACACAGGAGCCCTGGGAGGTGGCCTCAGAGAGGTCAGGAAGCCTGCCTGAGGTCACACAGCCACCATATCCACAAACCTGCAGGAATGGCATTGCAAGAGCTCCATCTCTCCTCTCTCCTGATTCCGATCAGGGGTGTGGGTGGAGAGGGATGCTCGTCCCCCAGTCAGGGAGCTGCCATTCTTCAGCAATGGTGGGATCGGACTGAAAGCCCCCTGCTTGCCTCTCAGGGCCTCTGACTTTCAGGTGGAGAGAAGATGGACGGGAGGTAGGCTGACTCATTCCGCCAGTGACTGCTCTGCGCTGGCCTGTGGAGTGCCCTGGATCCTTCAGCTTCTCCCTGCCCTGAGAGTATCCGCAACCTCCCTGGACATGCCCCTTGACTCACAGCTGTCCGTTGTCATCCCGAGCACGAGCCTCATGTCCCTCCTTTCTTTGGCAATGTCCTGGAAATCTGCCTCTAGGGGACCCCAGTGTCCAACAGACTTAAGTATCTGGTGGTCCCTGCAATCCCCTCGGACCACACTGAGTCTAGACTTGGTTGGTGACAGCAGGTCCCTGACATGGGGGTCTCGGCCGGGGGTGGGTGTGACAGTCTCAGCCACCTTCTCGGGATAAGATGTCAATTGCCGGCCTCCGGTGTCCTCTGCTGGGCCCGTTCCTGTCTGCCCTGGTTAACCTGTATTGATCGCCTATCAGGCCCTTCGCTTCTGTCTCCTTTTCGTGGCTAATGGCTCTGGCTGCCATTGATCCTCGCAGGGGCGTCTTCATCCAGCACTTCTTTATTTTACCTGAGGAGCCTGCTCCCTTGGGGCGCCAGTCCAGGGTCACCGATTGCCAGGCCCCTCTCCCTCCCACATTCCTCCCTTTCTCCCTTCTCCCACTGTGTCCCCTCCCCCGTCCTGCCACCTGTGCCAAACCCCTTTCTCCTCCTCCTCTGGTGTCCTGACCCTCCCTCATCCTCTCCAGTGCTGTGCCCCTCCCCCACCCTGCCCCCTGGCCCCTGCACCTGCCCATGTCTTAGTCCATTTGGCTGTATAACAGAATACCCAAGATGGGGTAATTTGTAAGAAGAGAAATTTACTTTCTCACAGCTCTGAAGGCTGAGAAGCCCCAAGATCAAGGCGTCTAGAGCTTTGTGAAGCCTTTTCTAGAAGGGTCTTAATTCCATTCATGAGGGAGGAGCCCTCATGGTCTAATCACCTCCTAAGGCCCCACCTCTTTTTTTTTTTTTTTGAATTGGAGTCTCACTTGATAGGCCAGATTGGAGTGCCCTGCTGGGCTCCGACAATCCTTCCGTCTCAGCTTTCCAAGTAGCCGAAACTACAGGCGCACGTACCACGCCAGGCTAATTTTTGATTTATTGTAGAGACGAGGTCTTGCCAAGTTGCCCGGGTGGGTCTCGAACCCGCGGGATCAGGCAATCCACTTGCCTTGGCCTCCCAAAGTGCTGGGATTACAGGCTGAGCCACCAAGCCTGGCCACGGCCTCACCTCTTAATACTTGTGAATCTGTGATTGTTTTGACTCGTACTGTGGAGGGATACACACAGACCTTGCACCCATCCTTCCCCTGTGCCCACCCCTTCCCCTCTCTGCCTCCATCCTGGGCCCCTGTCTGCCCTTTTCAGCATGGTCTTCCTGCTCCCCCTTCACCTCTCCCCTACCAGTGCCTTGTCCCTCTCTCTAGAACCCCTAGAAGGAAGACAGAGTACCCACACTATTTTTCTATTGAGGAGAGGAGGACTTCTCTTTCCCTCACCCCAAACTGACTTCATCTGGCTGGCAGGAAGGGCTTTCTAATGCCAGGTGTCAGAGGAGGGCAGGAGGGGTGCATGTCGTGACAAAGGCTCCATTATCCTTGGGCCTCAGACCCCCACATATAGCCTTTCTTCCTTGAACCTGACTGAGAAGAGAGGGGTTACCTTGTTGTTCAAGGAACTGCCTGACTTCAGGGGGAGACCCCTCCCTGGGGAAGCCCCTTGTTCACAGAGTCCTGTGGGGGAGAGGGAAGGCCAGAAGATACCGCCTTGGGTAGAGGGACCCTAGCAGGTGGGGCTCCTTGCTGGGACTACAGTCCTCAACTGGATACCACTGTGGATCCGAGGAGCCCCCAACCCTCCCCTCCCCTCCTTCTGCTGGCATCTTCTCTCTTTTCCTCCTAGGAAAGCTGGACTCTCTCCCCCAACAGAGCAAGCCCAGGAAAATGTCACTGAAGGACACAGACAACTAAAAGCACCCAGCCCAGCAGGCTGAGGCCTCTGGTCCCTCCCCCTTCTCCTCTCCCCCTTCCCTCTCCCCAACCAGCTCTGGTTCTTCCAAGGAAATGCTTCCCCAAGGCCCTCCCCTGGAAAGCCTGCTCTGCCCCAGATTCTAGGCCCCAAGTGGGGGTTTCAGGGCTCTGGAGTGGAAAGGTGCAGTGGGGTCATCCAGGTTTGCAGATGCCGAATGATTCTGCTCTCCTAGGTCCCTTCCAGGAGCCTTTCTGCTAGGGGGAGGGTATGGTTGGGGCCCCCAGCCTGTGAAATATACTAACAACTACAATGCAGAGAGAACCAGACAGCTACCATTGCCTCCAGCCTCCTGACCTGCAGCCTCAGGAAGGGGCTTGAGACCCCCACTTCAGATAGGTAAGTGGTCCAGGATGAGTGTGGGCGAGTCCTGAGCAGGAGTGGGTGGGTCCAGGGTGAGTATGGGCCGGTCCCAGGTAGGGGTGAGCGTGCCTAGCATGAGCATGGTTGGGGTTCAGGTGATGTGAGTGGTTTCACTGTGAGTGTGGGTGGGTACAGGGTGGACCTGTTGGGGCTGAGACTTGGATCTCAGCCTCCACCCTCTGGTTGTAGATGCTGTGGTGGGAACACTTGGCCTCCTCAGCTGGGTTATCTTATAATTTTTTTTTTTTTTGAGTTGGAGTCTCACTCTGTCGCCCAGACTGCAGTGCAGTGGCCACTCCTGGCCACCGCAGCCTCGACCTGCTGGGCTCCGGAGATCCTTCCGCCTCCGCCTTCCAAGTAGCTGGAACTACAGGCGCACGCTACCACGCCTGGCTGATTTTTGATTTATTGTAGAGATGAGGTCTCGCCAAGTTGCCCAGGCAGGTATCGAACCCGCGGGCTCAGGCAATTCACTCACCTCAGCCTCCCAAGGCGCGGGATTATAGGCTGAGCCACCGAGCCCGGCTGTAATTTTCAAATACCTGAAGCCTAAGACAAAAGATAGGTGTGGCCCATGGGTGTGACCAGCAGGGTGGTTTTATCAGGACTAGAAGAAGGGTTGTTGCTGGACACAGACTTAGGAACTGGGAAGCTGGGGGCCCAGGACAGTGAGTCACTGAGTCCCACCTCCAGGGGGTCTGACCCATGGATCTGGGGTGTGGTCTTAGAATTCGATCTTCTCACCAGCCCATGTCCCTGGGAACCCCACTTTGAGAACCACATGAATTTAATAAATGGCGCGGGCTCACAGAAAGTTTGCTTCTTTGAGTAGTGACATCAGGGCTTCATGTTTTGCTCATTTCAACCTCTACTGGAAAAACCAAACCAAGTCAGAGAGTGGGGGCGGTGTGTGGCCCTCGCTTGGGGGAGGCCTCTGGTGGGCCTCGCAGATAGGCAGAGTCCAGGTGCCAGGCTTGCTTGCTCCTGGCAGGACCGCCCGCCACCCTCTGCACATTCGGCCGCTCCGGCTCCCTCCCCGCCTGCCCCACACATCAGCCTGCGCCATCGCATTAGCGGGCATAAAATATTTACTTAACTCAGCTTTTTGCAAATATTCCTTCTGTTATTGTCCCTCTGCTGGGAACATAAACTGTGCGGCAGGCACACACTGAAAGGGTTGGGTGTTAAATAATACAATAAAAATCCTATGAAGGCCAGACAGCTCCCCGAGTGCATGGGGCTGCCGCCTGCTCGCTCTGTCCCTGGCCACTTTGCCAGTGGAGCGGGAAAAAGAGGACCTTGATGCGTGGGGCAGCTCCCGCGTGGGGGCGGGGAGGGAGCAGGTTGGGCTGGATGTGAAATAGACAATTACCATTAAATTTCCAAAGTTTCCTGTTTATTCTTCCAGAAGCAAGTTGCGGGGACCTTAGGGAAAGCAAATGAGACGTGTTTAACAATGTATCATTGCTTCATATTTTAATACCTTTTATTGAAGTGTTTCTTTCCTTATGGGGTTTTTTTTTCTGACAGTCATTCGCTCTTCCTCCCCCTTCTGAACTGAGGTTCTGGGTCCCCATGGCTTTCCCGGCTGCCCTAAAATAGAAAACCTGTTCTAACTGGTCCACTGGGCTTTTATCAGTTATTAATGAATTACTACCCCTCATCCTTTTGGGGATGCTGAAGACCTGTAAGGAGAAAAAAACCCAAACTAACACTTTCGGGGCGAGGGGAGGAAACTTGAGAAATGGGGATTTCGCCAGGAACTGTGACTGTTGTGCTTTGACTTTGGGAGGGGTCTTCATCTCCAGACACTTGTAGGTGGCCAAGAGGAAGCTTGGAGCTTTTAGAGCTGAAAGTGCCACCTAAAAGTCAAAGGATCTGTTGTCGCTGTTGTTTTCTTTTCACTCCAGGGGGCTTCTGGCCCTTTGAAACCCTGATGGTGGCAGGAAGGGTCTTGGAGACAGAGGCAGAGAGGGTGGATGAGGAGAGGCAGAGAGGAAGAGGGAGAAGAATGGGCGGTGGGGGAGAGGGAGAAGGAAAGGAGAGAGAAAGAGCTAGAAAAGAGCTTCCAGGCACCTTGGAGTTTCTCTTTGAGGCTCCCCAGTCCTGGCCAGCTCTCTGATATTTGGAGATGTCTTGACCCACTAAAGCGGATGTGAATCAGCCCACAATGACCACACAGGGAGCCGGTTTCTGCTGTCTCCTCCCCACCTTGCTCTCCATCCTCAGGTGGGGACGCCGTCCTGGCCCAAAGCCTCTGAACAGGTTCCCACAGCCCAATGTCCACCTTCTCTCCAGGGAACAGGGCTGGACCCAGCTCTCATATCTTAAGTTTGCGGTTGTTTCTTGTTTCCACCATTCTTTAAACTTGGGAATGGGAGACCCCACATGCATCTTCCAGACTCCTGGAGGACTTTTTGTTTTTGTACAGCTCCTGCAGGGGGCACACACATATACTCTGGACCCAGAATAACAGAGTGGCCCACCCAGGACAGCAGAGGGGCTGGGTGCGTGGACCCCGTGGGTGGGTTTGTGCAGCCCCCTGCTGGGCTCTGTCTCCCTCCCATCCATATGGTTTCGTGGGAGCAGTTTGTACCATGAGGGTGGCTGTATAAGTTCCCACGGCCACAAAGGACCCCTGACTGGGCAGCTCACAACAACAGAAATGGATTCTCACAGTTGTGGAGGGCACAAGTCCAAGGTCACAGTGTCAGCAGGGCTGCGCTCTCTGAAGGCTCAAGAGAAGCATCTTCCCTGCTTCTCCCAGCTTCTGGAAGCAGCTGGCAATCCTTGGTGCTCCTGGGCTGTGGCTGCACCACTCTAATCCTTGCCCTGTCCTCATATGGCTTTTTTCCTCTGTGTGTGTGTGTGTGTGTGTGTTCTCTCATAAGGACACCAGCCATATTGGATTAAGGATTTAACCTACTCCACTGTGACCTCGTCTTACCTCATTACGTTTATATCAGTTCTGTTTCCAAATTAGCTCACATCCTGAGATACAAAGGGTTAGGACTCCAGCATGTCCTTTGGGGGTACAGTTCACTCCATGGCAGAGAACTTCTACAGTAATTTGAGTCGCGACCAAGAGACTAGGGCTCTGCCTTCCTGCTTTTTGGGTGGAGGGGGTGAGAGCCAGGAGCTGGTGGTCCAAGAAGCAGAGAAAGCCGGAGTGCTGTGGAGCTCAGAGCATCACAGGGAGAAAGAGGCACAGAAGGATGGAGCCCAGCCCTGGGGAGCCTGGCGTGATGGCCCTCCTGCCTTGGGGCTCTGGGAGTCTCCCTTACACTGTGAGACGGCCCCTCATGCTCACTGTGGCTGGCTTTAGAGGCTGCATGCTGCACGCTGGGTCAACAGAACAACCAAGATGTCCTCTCTTGTCCTGTGTCACAGGCAAGAGCTGGTGTCTGCATCAGAAGACATACATCTCCTGAATGTTTTGTGCCCTAGGACCGAGCAGGGTGTAGAGACCACGTGGGCACTCTTCTCCATCCACAAGAGCAGGCCCCGGTTGGTGAGCCATGAGCAGCCTTGCACCCTATTCCTCCTTGGGGATGCCTCTGCAGGGTTGCTGGTTCCCACTGAGATTACACTGGCACTGACCTGCTTCTTCTGTCCTCAAAGCCCCCCTGTGGGCTCCCTGCCTCCATGTGTGCTCCATCTCAGGGCAGTGTGGGACTGGACTTTGAGCACAGTGATGAGCTTGTATCTGGGCAACCCAGATGCTGTGTCCCCAGGCCCAGCACACCTTCAGGGCATGCTCTTGCCACAGTTATGCCTCTAGGCCAGAGGGAAAGTGTGAGACTCAGAAGGCCTGTGGGCACATTCCTGTGTCGCCTGGACTATGCTGTCCAGGTGGGGTGCCCAGATTCATCATTATTTCTGGGTGTGTCTGTGAGGGTGTTTCTGGAAGAGATCAGTGGACTCAGTGCAGCAAATGGCCCTTCCCAGTGTGGGTGAGCCTTACCTAATCTGTCGAGGACCTGACTAGAACACAAAGCAGAGAAAGGAGGAATGTGGCCCTTTTGTTCTTGCCTATCTGATTGAGCCAGGACACGGGGCTTCAGTTGTCAGATTGGGATTTCACCACTAGCTTCCCTGGTTCTCAGACCATTGGAATTAGATTGAGTTAGACCATGTGCCTTCCTGGGTCTCCATCTTACAGACAGCAGATCATAGGACTTGTCAGCCTCCATAATCATGTGGGCAAATTCCTCAAACTAAATCTCCATGTATAGGCTGGGCTTGGTGTCTCATGCCTGTTATCTTGGCACTTTGGGAGGCCAAGGTGGGTGGACTGCTTGAGGTAGGGTGTTCAAAACCAGCTTGGACAACATAGTGAGATCCTCCACAAAAAATAAACAATTAGCTGGATGTGGTGATGCTTGCCTATAATCCAAGGTACTTGAGAGGTTAAGGCAGGAGGATTGCTTGAACCCAGGAGCTCAAGGCTGCAGTGAGTCATGATCATGCCACTTCAATCCAACCTGGGCAAAAGAGCCAGATCTTGTCTCAATCCCCCCCACCCTCTGAACTCCATATATCTATATATCTCATTGGCTCTGTTTCTCTGACTAATACAGAAGGCAAGGAACTAATTCAATGTCAAGATTTGGGTGTCTAGTGAGCTGTAGAACCTTCTGACCATCCCATCCTCACACCTCTCAGAGCCTCAGAGGCCACGAGGAACCACCCATGGGTGGGGCTGAGTCACTCCCTAGCCTGCTCCTAAAAGGGTGAGGCTGAAGTAGGAGAATGGGAGTGCCAGAATAGAGTCAGGGGAGAGAAAGCACGGAGGAAGGAGAGAGAGGAAAGTAAGGGTATGTGGTGGACGAACTGACTGGTCTCTGGCTACTTCCCCCTTTCTGGTCCCAGGAGGTAAGTTGGTGCCACACACTATTCCTTCATGATAACCTCTTCCCCCTTTCTCTGTTTTAGTCTGATCTTTTGAGAGGTGGTTGCATTTCTCTTATTCAAACCAACTCTGAAAAATAAAGGCTCTGTTGTGGCAGAGTAGAGAGACACTCTGGCTCACTGGCCTTGAGAGAGGGCCACGTGGCAAAGACCGGAAAGTGGCCTCAGCCAACAGCCAGCAAGATAATGGGCCCCACAACCACAGGTAGATGAACTCTGCCAACAACTCAAGGGAGCTTGGAAATGGATCTTTCCCCAGTCGAGTCTCTGATGAGACTGCAGCCCCAGATGCCACTTGAGCTATAGTTTGTGCAACCCTAAAACAGAATCTGCAGCTAAGCTGTGCCTGAGTACTGACCTCCACAAACCTCAAGATGATAAATGTACGTCATTTCAACAACACAACAACTCTGTTTTCACAGTAAAATGGTTTCATTGTGTGCATCTCTTCCCAGCCTTCATTTCCTTGAATTAATGGAAAATAAAACTGTCCAGGCTTGATGGCTCAGCCTGTAATCCCAGCATTTTGGGGGGCCAAGGCAGGAGGATTGCCTGAGCCCGGGGGCTCAAGACCCATCTGGGCAACATGGTGGGACCTCATCTCTACAATAAATAAAAAATTAGCCGGGCATGGTGGCATGTACCTGTAGTTCCAACCACTTGGAAGGTTGAGGTGGAAGGATCACCTGAGCCCAGCAGGTTGAGGCTGTGGTGGCCAGAAGTGTGTCACTGCCCTCCAGCCTGGGTGACAGAATGAGACTCCAACTCAAAAAAAAAAAAAGAAAAGAAAACTGAATTCTGTCAGCAAAGAAACAACATGGGTTTGTAGAATATTTTAGGCCTTCATTTAAGGGAAACACAGATCAATTTCTCTCATTGTTCTTCTGTCTATGGGCCCATCATCTTCAGGAGGCCTGGGGTCCTGGGCAGGCAGAGTGCCAAGGCAGGAAGTTCCTGGAATTATTGATACATTCTCACAGGGTGCTCAGGATGGAGAATTTGCCAGCAGACCCAGAGGGCGCCTGTCTCACCAGGACCATTTTTCAGGTTGATTGAGGACTCAAGCTTTAACAAAGAAATATTTTCTCCTTTAGATGTGACAACTGAACTTGGAGGTGGGTAGGCTGGAAGAGACAAGATGAGGCAGACTAGGTGTGCCTGTCAGAACCCAGGTGGCGCCAGGGCCTTCCCCAAACTTCCAGGGCAACCACTGGGACCAGCAGGCAGGGATAAAGATATTATCCCATGGTCGCTGCCCATGGGTGGGTGAGGACGGGCTCTTGTGTTGCTTATTTCCGCTCATAGTTGAAATGGCCTTTTTGGTCACATCACCTCCAAGAGAGTGAAGGCATTTTCCTCCCACTTACTTTCAGCGGGTGAGTGTCCCTGATCATGCTGATGGCCTGTCCTCAGTCTTCCAGAACTGGCTCTGGGGATAGAGGAGGCAGAAGTGTCTCTTAGATTCGGGGCGCCAGGACCCACCCTCCCTTCCCGTTAGGGCCAGTGTCAGGCCTGGCTGTGATGGGATTATGCATACAGACACAAAATGGAGGTGATGAGTTTATGATCTTTAAAATAGAAACTTGAAGCCCAATGCAAACTTGTGCTTATTCACACAACTGCCACTTCTGCAAACTACCCAGGCAGGATGGAGGCAAAGCACTTTGGCCTCAGAAGTCCCTGTGTCCTCATCCTGAAGCCCATGGACGTGACCCTGGGCTGAGACCTGCATGTGGTGACTTGAATTTTATAGAGCAGCTCAGGGTGAAGGGAGCACGGGTGGCCAGCAGCCCCAAAGCCGCCAGGAACAATTACCCAACGAGTGTGCTGGGTCAGAGCTTGGTGCTGTCTGATCCAGTGAAGGGTAGGGCTGCAGACTTGGACCCCTTTGTGCGGTGTGTGCATGTGCACACATGTGTGCATGCAGCGTGTACGCTCTCTGTGAGCATGCCGGGGGAGAGTTGGGTGTCTGAGAGTGGGGACTGAGGAGAGTTGCCTCTGTGTGGGCACGGCCCGTGGACACTAAGGCCCACACTATGACAGGGGCCACAGAATCACAGGCTTGGGGAAGATGGGGAGCCAGGGCCGAGCCCAGGAGACTCATTTATGCAACTGGTGCCCAGGCCTGGTGCCTGAAGCCAAGGTGCAGGGCCCAGCTGAGGCCCCAGGGCAGTCCCCTCCGGGGTGGAGTCCTTAAGCTTGTGCCTGGAGAGTGGCCTCCACCTTACTCCAGAGAGTCCCTGCTTCCCCCTGGGGAGCCGCACCCGCCCACCCTGTGGGGACAAGCTCTGGTCCCCCAGGGCTTCATTCATCCCGAGGCCTGAGCCTGAGCCTCCCTGGGGGCAATGGCAGGTGGGTGGGCGTGGCAGGGCTGGGTGGGGACCTAACCTCCCCAGGGCTTTCTCTCCCTCTGATTTCAGCCCGAGCCTTCCCTGGGTTACATGGGGCCTTTCTTCAAGTTCTAAGGGGTCCCTTTGCCCTTTTTCTTTAGGTGGTCTCCTCCCAAGGTTATTAAATAAGAGACTGAGTCCTAGATTTGGAGCTCCTGAGACCTGCTGCTCTGGTCCAGGGGCCCCCCTTTCTCCTTGATAGCCAGCCTGCGGGATCTGCTTTCTTTTATCTTGGGCATGCACACATGCATAGGCACACAGATGAACACACACGTGCATGTGAATACACAAGCATATATGCATGCACGCAGGCTTGTGTGCACACAAGTGTGCATGCAGGCACACACACACATATGCACACATATGTGTGTGCACTCAGACCCACAGATACACACACAGGCGTGGTGGACCCCTGAGAATGGGAGGCGTGGTCTTGCTCTGGGCTGGCTGTGGGGCAGCTCCCATCACCTCCAGACCACTGCTGTTGTCACGGAAATTGGAGAGCCCCTTTGACCTCAGTGCTCTCTGCTGTCCCTCATGGGTCTGTGCTGGGAGCTGGGCCACTCAAGGGAGCTTTGAGAGGGGCTGCTCCCAGAGGAAACCCCCATCCTCAGGGGCACAGGGCAGGATATGGCAGGGTGGGCCTGGTGACCCCAGACGCTGGACGTCAGCTATCATGGCTACCCAGGGGTCTCTGTATGGGATGGTACAAGTGCTTGACATGAGGCCTCAGAATTCAGAGATTTGGTGTGACTGTGGGAGGCCCAGGTCCTGTCAACCCCTGTTGCATGTGTATACACGTGCCACTGTATGCCACATGCTTGTGCCCACACACATGTGCTGTGTGTGTACACTAGCTACCACAGGTGATGGCATGGCCTTGCCAGTTACAAATATCTACATGGGCAGAGGCATCTACACAGACCCAGGACCCAGAAACTCTTTCTCAGAAACCAGTGGCATGATTGTTCCTACAAACATGGGCAGAGCTCTGGGCTGTGACGGTGGAGGGCTGGGGGAACCCTGAAAAGTGACGGCCCTCAACCCTGAGGTGGAAAGACAGTGGAGCACATGCTTCCCTTGGGGGCCCAGGCTCACGCTTTGGCTCTGGATGGGGATGGGCTTGGTGGAGGGAGCTGATATTTGCCCATGTGCGCATGTGTGCTTGCATGTCTTTGTGTGTATGTTTGTGGGAGGCCGTAGGCCAGCGTCTACATCATGGTCATGAGGACAGAATTTTATAACAGAATTTTACACCCCCTGATGGTCATTCATCTTCCCATCAGCAGGGCACCTCCCGTTGGATGAGTGTGCCTCTGCGTGTTGTCCCTTAAGATATATGTGGCATGTGGGCTCCCAATGGCATCTGCTTGGGTCTTGTCTGGTGAGGGAGCAGTTCTCGAGGTTGGGCAGAAGAAAGGAAGCTTTTGAGGAGGAGGAAGGTAGGGGAGAGAGAAGAAGAGATAGAGAGAGAAACTTCTAATGTCCTGACATTAACGGTCTGTTACTTTCCTGTTGCCGCCCTAACAAATTACTACAAATTTAGTGACTTAAACAAGACAAATGCATTATCTTATGGTCTGTAGGTTACACATGGGTCCCACTGGGCTAAAACGGCAAGCGTCAGCAGGGCTGTGTTCCCCTGTGGAGGCTCAAGGGGGGATCTGCTTCCTTGCCTCTTCGAGTTTCTCAAGGCCGTCATGTTCCTTGGCTCATGTGTGGCTCCTTCCTCAAGCTCCATCTCATCCCATCGCTCTGACGCTGAGTCTCCTGTCTCTTTTGTCCTCTTCTTTTTTTTTTCTGTCACCCAGGCTGGAGTGCAGTGGTAAGATCACAGCTTACCACAACTGCAAACTCTTGGGCTCAGGTGATCCTTTTGCCTTCCAAGTAACTGGGACTGCAGGTGTATACCACTATGCCCGGCTAAGTTTTTGATTTTTGGTAGAGACGAGGTCTTGCTGTATTGCCCAGGCTATTCTCGAACTCCTGGGCTCAAGTGATCCTCCTGCCTTGGCCACCCAAAGTGCTGGGATTATAGGTGAAAGTCACCGTTCCTCTCCCTCTTTCTTCTACTTCTAAGGATGCTATGATGACACCAGCCTACCTGGATAATCTGGGACAATCTCAAGGTCTTTAGCTTAATCCTATCTGCAAAGTCCCCCTTGTCATGAGAGGTGACATAGTCACAGAGAGTAAGGTTCATAGGGAATGGGTGGCAGGTTATAGAGATGAGGTCATGGCCATTTTGGGGGCTACTCTTCTGCTTACCATAAGGAACTTGAGACCCTGAGATATCAGCTTATGCAGTCCCTATAATCCTACTAAAATAACATAAATAGTGACATAATTATGCACATATTATATTTGAATGAACATTTTTTTAGGGTATAAATATGTATAGTCAAATGCACCCACCTTCAGGCATGGCTGGATGAATTTTCTGCATGTACACCCCCAGGCCGGCATCCCCCACACAGAAGTGACCATCGTTCTGATTTTACCCCAAGCAGCCCTACCCTTGGACCCCATGCCTTACAGCGCCTTACAGCTCTGTGCTTGGCTTGACTTCCTCCCAATTTCCCATGTCCCCCTCCAGTGTCTGGGGCCAGCTGGGGCCTGCCATGATGTCTTGGTGGGATGCTTC
Organism: Tarsius wallacei; assembly: GCA_963574415.1. Lineage (NCBI taxonomy): Eukaryota > Metazoa > Chordata > Mammalia > Primates > Tarsiidae > Tarsius > Tarsius wallacei. Next base: position 5,717 of record CAUYQG010159594.1, on the reverse strand, counting down.
CTGTTGGGTGCTGACTGACCCTCTCTCTCTCCTGTGCAAGGGACCAGATGTCCCAGAAGTTCTGGGACAGGACCCATGGGATGCTCCTCTTCTCTACCATCACTCTAAGTCTCCATCGATGAGTCATCATACCTCCAATGGGCCCAGCAACTTTGGCAATATATTTGAAAGTCAAATGATCTATATAGATAAGGTTTTGAAACAATGCTTTGTTCTGGGGTTGGCCTTGTCATCACAGACCGGACTGCCTGTCCTTGAACTTCACAGACATGATACCACCCAGCATGCTATCTCAGGGATCTGGCTTCTTTCCTGCAGCACCATCCCACAGATTCATCCACGCTCCTGAGTGCAGCAGGAGTTCTTTCTTTTCGTTGCTATGTAGAGCTCTCTTGACTGAATATCCACAGCTTACTTAGGTGTTCCTCTGCTGGAGGGCATCTGAGCTGTGCCTTCATCTTTTTGTTGTTGTTGTTGCTATACAGTAATGCTCGAGACTGAGTAATTTATAAAGAAAAGAGGTTTATTTGGCTCACAGTTCTGTATGGTGCCAGCATCTGCTTCTGGTGAGCCCTCTAGAAGCTTGTAGTCACGGTGGAAGGGGAAGAGGGACAGGTATGTCACATGGAGAGAGTGGAAGGAAGAGAGAGGAGGGGACGCCAGGTTCTTTTAAACAACTAGCTCTTTTGGGAACTAACAGAGCAAGAACTCACTCGTGACTGTGGGAACGGGACCAAGCCATTTAAGAGGGATGCTCCCCCATGATTCAAGTCCCTCCTACTAGGCTCCACCTCCAACACTGGGGATCACATTTCTACATGAGATTTGGAGGGGACAGCATCCAAACCATATCAGGTTGCTTTCAGGTTTTGGGCTATTAAGTGTAAAGCTACTATGGAAATTCTTGTGCTAGTCCTTGGGTGACCATATGCACTTTTATCTCTTGGTAGCGTGATTGCCGTGGAGGCGAGTGCCTGGTTCTAGCAGATGCTGCCAAGAGGTGTCCAGAGTGGCGGTGCAGTGTCCCAGCCTCCACCAGCAGGGATGAGTTGGTTGCCTGGGTCTTCACCAGCACTTAGTATGGTGAGTCTTTTCATGGTGGCCACTATCGTGGGCATATTCTGTCTAAAAATACCCTGGAGCTGGGTGAGGTGGCTTGTGCCTGTAATTCCAGTACGATGGGAGGCTGAGGCAAGAGGATTGACTGAGCCCGGGAGTTTGAGACCAGCCTGGACAATATAGCAAGACTTTGTCACTATAAAAAAAAAAATCAAAAAATTAGCTGGCTGTGGTAGTGTGCACCTGTAGTCCCAGCTACTCGGGAGGCTGAGGCGTGAGGCTTACTTGAGCCCAGGAGGTCAAGGCTGTGGTAAGCCATGATCATGCCACTGCACTCCAGCCTGGGTGACAGAGTAAGACCTCAGCTCAAAAAAATAAAAAGGCCCTTGGAGAAGGTCTTTGGAAGGTATTTGTTCAAAGGCTACCAGAGGCACCTTCCAGACACCATGATCCTTCCAAGGCAACCCCCACTGGTGTTTCCTATGTTGTCACTCTCCTGTGACCCAGTTTTGAGAACTAATTTCAATTCTCCCATACCCACTGGCCATATACAGGGTGACAAAAAAAAAGTATCCACATTTTAAATATGACGTTTGCTCGAAAGATGGCATTAATCAAATAAATGCTAGCGTCACCATGTAACAGGCAGGACAATCAAAGAAAATGATGGAAGCACAGTTGAGTGAATGTCATACTACCCGTTGCTACCATCATTTAATTTGACTTCGAAAAGTTGTTCATAGATAACATTGCTTAAACTGTGTATACTTTTTTGGGCATCCCCTGTACATCTGAGCTGGCTTGGTCCCCCCATCTCTCTGCCCTCCCCAGAGTTGTCAATCTCATCGAGATCTTGTTGGGGCCCTTATCACCACTGCTAGTATTATGAAAGATGATGGTGGATGCAGGACACAAGGAGCAGGGCATTTCTGTTCTCAATCCCAGGGTCTGGAGTCACACATTCTGCCGTGCTGGTATGGGGCTCCCGGATCACCCACCCCCAACCTCAGTTTTGCACCAAGCCGGGTAGATTCACCTCTTTCAGAGGGAACTCTACAAATTCACTCTAATTTTTTTTTGAGTTGGGGGTCTTACTCTGTCATCCAGGCTGAAGTGCAGTGGAACCCTCATGGCTAACCACAGCCTCAGCTTCCTGGGCTCAGGAGATCCTTCCACCTCAGTCTCCCACGTAGCTGAGACTACAGGCGTGTGCCACCACACCTGGCTAATTTTTTGTTCTTTTTTTTGTAGAGATGAGGTCTCACTATGTTGCCCAGGCTGGTCTCAAACTCCTGGACTCAAGCAATCTGCTCGCCTCGGCCTCCTGGAATGTTGGGATTACAGCCATGTGCCATCACACTCACACCTGGCTAACTTTTTTATTTTTTTGTAGAGATGAGGTCTCACTATGTTGCCCAGGCTGGTTTCGAACTCCCGGGCTCAAGCAATCCACCTCTCTCAACCTCCGACAGTGTTGGGATTACAGGTGTGAGCCACTATACCTGGTCTGACTTTATTTGAATTTAAAAGCCTAGAAGTAAACCTAGACAAAAACAGATACTCAGGGTGTGACTTGTAGATGGGTGTTCACAGCAGCACTATTCACAGTCACCAAGAGGTGGGAGCACCCCAAGTGTCCACCGACAGATGATGGATAGACACAGCGTGGTCCGTCCATACAGCGGAATGTGGTTCGGTCATAAAAGGAAGGACATTCTGACACAGGCTGCTGCACGGATGGACCCTGAGGACATTATGCTGAGTGACACAATCCAGACACAAAAGGACACACACTGTATGGTTCCATTTACGTGAAATATCTGGAATCAGCAAATCCACAGAGACAGAAAACAGAAGAGAGAATACCAGGGGCTGGGGGGAGGGGAGAGGGTGGAGTCATTGCTTAATGGGCACGGGGTTTCTCTTTAGGGTAATGGAAGAGTTTTGGACATCGCAGCGACGGTTGTACCCCATTATGAATGCGCTTAATAGCAATGGATTGTACATAAAAAGAATTTAAATGACAAATTTGGTGTTACATATATTTTGTCACGATTTAGAACATTAATCACATAATATGCTAGAAACCGTTGAGCTGTGCTCTTTAAATATGTGAATTGGGGGGTATGTGAATTGTTCAAAAAAGTCCTCCCGCCTGGCCCCCAACTCCAAGCTGCCTCTTCTCCCAGGCCGGGTGAACCTGCCTCGTGTGTGATTCTCCAGAGAGGGCTGCTTGAGTCCTCAGCAAGGCCTCCCCACAGCAGTGTCTGGACTCCAGGCCCTCTGAGCCCTTGCCTCAAGGTGTCCTCCTAGTGGTCATGCCCACCGTTCTGAACTTTTATGCTCCATGAACCACCTGACCAACCTGCCTTTGGCATTTTCCCACCTCTGGGTGTTTGTTGGGAGCTGTTCTCTCTGCCCAGAAAATTTCCACCTTATCTGAAGCTTTCGGGCTCAGATGCCGCCTCCTACAGAAAGCATTCCTTGATAGCCCCAGTGAAAGGTTAAACTTTTCTCCTTGCAAATGCTGGGTCATTGCAGGCCACTTTGCGGGTGAATACTTAAATATTCCCAGAGGAGGTTTTTTGGGTCATTCCTGCGACTCTGAGCTTCCCACTGTTTTGGCTACAGATCCTGCAAGGGAAGAAGCTGGAGAGGAGGTTTGGAGTCAAAGAGTGGGGACCAGAGTCCAGGGCATCACCACAGGGAGGAGCCGAGTCACATCCCCCAGCCATTGTCTGATGGAGGCTTCCCAGGTGGGGGAGAGCTGGCATCGGAGCCTGAGTTTGTGTGGGAGACACTATGGGACCGGTGGGGGCTGAGTGTACATGCCTGTGCATGCGTGTGCCTGCCCAACTCCCTCGAGGTCAGCTCACATCACCTGCGTGTCCGCCCTGCCGTCTCCCCACTTGGGGGGCACTCTCCACCCCTGCCTCATCTCTCAACGAGATCACACGGTTGGTGAAGGCCACATCCTCGGTCCTGCAGCCTCAGCATGACGCCAGCCTCGTACCCAGGGCTTTGCAATCAAATCCCACTAACCACATCTCCCCTGCTCATGACTGCATGATTTGGTAACGCCATCTTTAGAAGGAGATGCATTTCACCTGTCGTGTATTTGGCCCCGTCTGTGCTCTCACACCGATGTGCTTTACAAGTGTTAACTCGTTTAATCTGTGTGGTGGCCTCTGGGAGGCAGATGCTATCATTGCCCCAAATTGCAGATGGGGAAACTGAGATACAGAGATGCTCTGTGAGCTAGGAGGGGCAGGCGGGATTTGAACTCAGTCTGTCTGTGCTGGTGGCCCTCTGTTGACCACAGAGCCACACCACGTGTGCTGCTTGCGTGAGCGAGAGTTGAAGAACGTCTTATTTATTTCCTTGGCAGGACATCTTTTTCATTGCTGTTGCTTTTAATTTCCTGCTTTCTCTAAGGAAGCCTCTGTGCCTGCATCTCAGAATGTCCCCTGGGCCCAGGGACAGCGGCCTTGACCATCAGCTCCCCCCCATCCCACCCCCACCCCCGCCTGCCCCCACCTCCGCTCCTGAACACGTGAGCTTCCCTGGGTTTGCAGCCAACACAGGCAGAGCCACTGCCGGCTCCTTCTCCACAATGGAATGCAGATTTCCCATTAAAAGGCAAATCTTTATTTCAAAAGGTTGAATAGGATGCAGCTTAAAAAAAGATTTCCAGCTGGTTAAATTTGGGGCAAGGGAAGAGGTCCAATCCAAGAATACTCCCTGGCCGCAGGCCCGCAGCGCAACCTTTTGATGGGGAGTTGGATACATTTTCACTTTAAGCGCCTGCCTCTCGGGATTTTTCTCCTCTTTCGAGTTAGGCAAACAAATGTGGATAGCCCTGCTGGCCAGAGTTACAGGGTTGTGCTTCCTTAAAATCGTCCACTTCAGTTGGGTGGTTGCCAATTCAAGATGACCTGTCCCAGCCAATGCATTCTCTGTGCACAATGGCCGAGCAGTATAAACCGTTGCAAGCTTTTTCTCCTTCCAGAGGCCGCCTGGCCCCCTTCCTACGGCCTGTCTTCCAGAACCCCGACCCATATTCCATTTTCACGGTCACATTTCAGGTCCTCAGATCCCTGCCCCTCCAGGCCTGCTGGGGGTCTGGGAGAAGCCCCCCCAGGGAGCACTGTACCTAGACCTGAATCCCACAGACAGGCCAAGTCACCTTGGATGTCACTTGGCCCCTTTGGGCCTTTCCAACGTGGTATGACAGCAAGGGTGGCGTAAGCCATCTCCCAGGCGGTGTGGGACTCTGCTACATTGTGGGGTCCAACCCGGGACCAGCCCAGAAAGCCCTGTGGTGGAAGGATGGGCTTTGGGGACCTGGACTGGAGGGAACCGGGGCAGGCCAAGCTGTGTGAAAGGGACAGCCCTGGAGGCATGAGTGTGTGCAGTGTGTGTACATGTGTGGGTGACCAGGGAGGATTTGAAATTGAAGATCTTGCAGCCCAGAGACCTCAGGAGTGGAGCAGGAGGAAGGGAACCCGGCTGGGGTGTTGGGGATATGAAGCCCCTTCAGAGTGACCAGCAGGAGATGGAAATGGCATGGCCTCGCCCAAGGGTGCCTTCAGGGCCTCAGGGACTCCATGAGGCCTCCCCTTCTCTACCTCCCACTCTTTCTCCTCCTTCCTCCCAGG
>CAUYQG010159592.1:0-36963 GCA_963574415.1 Tarsius wallacei | reverse complement strand
GACAGAACAAAGACATTCCGGACATCCTTACTCCTAAAACCAGCCAAGTTTAAACTCAATCAAGCTGGATAGATATTTTTTATAAAACCCCCCCCCCCCCCCCGCCAAAAAAAGACCACTTGTTCAATGGAGGCTGTGTTCTCTGGTATAAGCAAAGAAAACCCACTCTAACTCATATATAAATACCTATACTACATCATACAATGATTAAGGTTATATATGTGTGTCCCTCTCCCTCAGAAGACCATGAGCTCTACGATCTTCCATGAGCTCCCACCACATAGGGGAAGCCCTAACATCATCTTCACAGCTCTGTCTCTGACCCACATTAAGTTATCTTAAAAAGGTCACTGGAAGTCATTGAATTGAGGTAGGAGGCCATCCCACTTATCCTAAGAAAGTCACAAAGCGATGCAATGACCTCTCAGCTTCTTCACTTAGCATAGGTCCAGCCCAGCTTTCCTTCCATCTCTGTGATCAGCATTCCCATCTCCCAGTTGTTCAAGCCTCTGATACCTCCCTCTATTCCACACTTCACATTCTCACTACCACTGAAGCAATCAATTCTAAATTCCCAAAACTAAAGTACTCCCACATCCCTTTCCCTACTTCTAACACCTTGCTCTGACCACCCTCAAGACTGTTTTGGATGGGAAAAAAAAAAATTCAACACTGGTTGTCTGACTCAGGTCTTGCCTCGGTTCTCTTTCTTCTCCAGTCTTCAGCCAGACTGATGACTCTAAAATGCAGATCTGGCTGTGGTGTTCTCATCGTTGGAATCTTTTCCTGGCTTCTCACTGCACTCAGGTTCAAATCCAAATTTTTCACTATGACAAGCAACTCTTGGAGATCTGGTCCCTGTCTCATTTGGCCAGCCTCTTTTTCTCTACCCAACCCCTCACCATGTATTACAATACCTCTGGACTAACACTAGCACCACTAATACGAGTCTCTCCTGGGGCCTTCAGATAAGCTGCTTTGTTTGGAACACACTTCTTCCAATTTTTTATCTACACAAATGCTTCTCTCCCTTCAGGATTCAGTCCACCTCCTCTAAGAAGCCCAATTCTCTCCCTGCCACCCAGTTTGTTACCTCTGTAACTACAAAACAACCCAAATTTACCTCTCTCATGGCACATATCATACTGTATTATCTTCAACTATTTATATATCTCTACTGCCTGGATGTCAACTTTCGGCAGCCAACTACAGGCAGAAACCTTATCATATTTACCATTGAATGCCCAGGACCATGCTTAGTTCACAGTAGGTGCTCAGAAAACTCTTTAAAAATGAATCAATGAATTAGTGAATGAAGAAAATATTAGTCAAAAGCATCCCAGTCTCCAGCTTCTTTTTCTTGCTTTAAAACCTACCAAAATGTATTCTCTCCCAAGCTATATTCCAAAGCAAAATAATGTAATCAACCTTTCACAGAAGTCATTATCAAACAACTCTTTTGTGGCCCAACCTCCTTCTGACTTTGCTATTGTACTTACATCTTCCAGCTATGCTTGAGTGTCAGCATGAGTCTAGCTAAAGATGAATTTTCAGGTTATAGTGGTTGGTCGGCCATACATAGAAAACATATGCTTTGAGTACATCCAAAGCAAGTCCTAATGCAGTTCCCTATTTCCCTAGTCTCAGTGGGAAAAGAGGAGATTCCTAACCAAAGAGGGGAGTGACATTCTAATCTTTACCCTGACAGAATTCACTGCATACTGGTGGGGCAAGCAGCCTTGTTTTAGTCTGCAGGTCTACACACAGCCTGGTGGGAAACAACTCCTCATCAGCAGATTTCCTTAGAAGTCATAGCAGCACCACAGACCTCAGGCTGCCCTGCAGGGCTGGCCACAGGCTGCTCTGTGACCAAGACAGCAAAGAGTGGTCCTCCCTCTTAAAGAGAACAGCCAGGAGCCAGGAGCCCAGGCACAAGTAAACTCACCCCCACACATGCCCATCCAATCCCTTAAAAATATTTACCTAAGATCCAATTACACTTTTACAATTTAAAGTTAGTATGACACTAGGGTTGCCGGATAATTTACTGGATTCTCCATTAGAATTGAATTTCAGGTGAACAACAAATATTCTTAGTATAAGAATTTAGTTGAACAATGAACATTTTTAGTGTAAATATAGCCCATGCAATATTTGAGACATATTTATACTAAGAAATTATTCACTGTTTATCTGAAATTCAAATTTTACTGGAGTCCTATATTTTTATTTTCTAAAGCTGCCAAGTCCATATGGCGTCAAAATTCAGACCGTTGCATTTAATCAGTTTACTTTTTACTTTTCAGGGTGTGCAGGCTTTAACTAACTTAGTAGACAGTCTAGTAACAAAAGAAAAAAATGTGAAACAAAGAAACAATTCCAAAAGGGGATTATTCTAGAGACCCTTACCACTACAATGACTCGATAAGGACAGAAAATATAAATTTATTGTCTGTTTGTTGATTTGTTTCCCTCAGTGAAAGAGTGAGTCATGATGTGTTGGGATTTTTTTTCCCCTTTCATTTGGGAGTTGTGTGCAAGTTTCTTACAACTTGAGCTACCAGCTTTCTCCAAGGGGCAAATATTAAAGACATCAGAGGTCTGTGAGACATTCCCTCTTCTCCTCTCGGAATCATCAAAAGCTGGCCTTGTTCTTCATGAGAGTTCATCCTCTCATTTCTCCTGATCCCTTCCGGATCCAGAGATGGATGAGTAACTACACAAGCCAGAAAAGAAGAACTGCATTGTGTGAGCAAAAAGACACTACAGAAATTCTCCTGGGGCTCCTCAAAAGAAAACGAGTCCAACCTTCTGCATTAGTTAGCTTGACTCATTTGCTGTTCATGGAGAGGAGACTGAATTACAGCAGCCTATAATAGTTAAATAGTAATGTTTTCTTTGGCTCATTGCTCTGTGGCGAAATTTCCCCTGCAGTAACCGATGCCATCCCCAGCACCCTAAATTACAAAAAGTGTGTCCCCTTCCTCTCTGCTGGTGCACTCATAGGCTATCGGATAAGGTATCCCCATGGGGGGTCTTCAGGTAAGTAACCTGCCATTTGCCTTTTATTTTCTATGTGCCATCTAAAAAAAGAGTATGAATTCAAAACTTATTTCCAAGTCAGAAAGTTAGATTCTTTAAGTCTCCTTTCTAAAGCACAGACATCCTCTTCCTTCTTCCTGATGTGTCATCAGCAGCTTTAAAAGCAATCCCCTTGTGTCTGTCACAGTGACTCAAAAAACTAGGCCAGTGATGATTCTGTCATTTAGTGGTTCTGCAGCATGTGTGTCTCATCGCCTTTCATTTCTATGCTTCAAAATACTAAGTGGGCCACACCGAGACATCTTTTTATCACGAAGTACTCCATGTAATGGCTTTGGAACACTGGGAGGGAACTGGAGATATGGGGGAGTCAGGGGAGTAGTGACTTTTGCATAATTGCTGTTTATTTCTGTGGCAAGTCACTAGTTGGGGAAACATGTATTTGAGGGACATTTAAGGTTTGGCATTTCAGTCTTTGACTTCGGGCATTGCAACTGCCATTTGCATGGTGACATTTGAAACTTGACCACACTAGACCACCTGGTTGCCAGACAGAAGCCATGTTGGCACGAAGTAACTCCAGAGGGATGAGAAGAGGCTGTCTTCTAAAAGGAATGAATAAATGTCCGCTTGGGCTGCTGTATCAGCCGAAACAAGCAGCTGCATTCAAAAGGTTCCTTCTGTCTTGTAGAGCCAGGAAAGGTGAGCTGTTCTAAGCAAGGCCAGAGAAAAATGTAATAGAATATGGGTGAGGAGTATAGGGGGGAACCACTTATTTTATAAAGGAGCATAAAAGAGCTCAATTGTAGGATTAAGAATGGTACTTTCTCTCCACCACCATTTGACCCCCTTTTCGGTGTGTCTGAGCGCACAGCACACGGTGAGAATCTGTCTGAGCGCACAGTACACGGTGAGAATCTGCAGACTCCGCCCAGACTAGGACTATTGTGAAGGACTGACCCTGGCATAAGTCCCTTTCAGCTGAGACTATCCTTTTCTCCTTGTATGTCATATCCCCTATTCTCTTTAGTTTCTTGCAAGGAAAAAAAGTTATTCGAAAGTCTTTTCTTTTAGTTTCATCCTTGGCTCTTACCCCTGAAACTCCACTGTCTTTCCCATTCACCTATTTTCCTTTCTTGTATCTCCAAAAAAGATGTAAAGAGAAGCGAGATAAGCAGGAAGCCATGACTCATGCCTGTAATTCCAGCACTTTGGGAGACTTAGGCGGGATAATTGCTTGAGGACAGTTTAAGCCCAGCCTACACAACATGAGACCCTGTGTCTACAATTTAAAAATTAAAAATTATCCAGCATAGTGGCTGGCAAGTGCCTGTAGTCCCAACTACTAGGGAGACTGAGGCGGGAGGATTGCTTGAGCTCATGAGGTCGAGGGTACAGTGAGCTACAATTGGCTACTGTACTCTCCAGCCTGGGCAACTGAGTGTGATTCTGTCTCTAAAAAATAAAAATAAAATCAGTGTTTTTTAAAAGGCAAGATAGAGTCAAAGAGAAGCAGAGTGGGTGGTGAGGGGACAGAAAAGGTCTGAAGGAAGTCTCTAGGGTACTTGTAGCACAGGTTTTCACTCCCTAAGAAGGTGGAATAAATGTAAGCACTCCTAAAAAAGAATACACAGGCCACTCCCCATTCCTATAATAACATAATAACAATAATAATGCACATGGATAAAATATTGTTCTGAGCACTTCACATATGTTAAATCAGTTTAATCCTTACATACCTTGTGTGGTAGATACTAATAGTATCCCTTTTAGCAGATGAAGAGACAGGCCTAGAGAGGGTAAATATCTTGTCCAACATCACATAGCATCTATGGTGCAGAAGAAGTTAAAGGACCACTTGAACCCTGCAGCCTAGCTTTGTTATCTCTAGGCTATCTCTTGTTGGTTGAGAGTATTCATTTGTGTCCATACTGTCCTCCCACTCTCTGTTGACATCCCATATTTCTCTTCTCTTGGAGCTGGAAGATGGAGAGTCAGATTTACTATTTCATAGATTTTACTGAATGTTCCCAGGGTCCAGAAATGAGGACCGCAACAACAGAAGACAGGAACTGTGCCAGTTTCAATCCACAAATCAAAGCCACTCCCAAAGCATCTGCTTCAGTTGGTCAGGGTTCAATCTGAGATGCAGAAAATATGAATGTGATTGAACCCCAGGTGACCGATAGAAGTAGGTTGGGGTGAGTTGGAATGAGTTTGTTATAGGCATTTGAGTTATGCAATTGCGGGGGCTGGTTAAGCCTTCTCTGTAAGGCTGCTGTCTTCAGGAGTACTGCTGAAGCCTAAAATCAGAATTCATCAGAACTCTGAAATTTGAGAATTTCCCAAAAGGAGGAAAGAAAGAACTCCACAAGAATGGTCTAAAGCCTGTGAACGTTCTTATTGACTCTGACTTTGATCTTGGTGGTAGGAGTGTCCTGCAGTAATTGGGGAAGGGCGCTTGTCATGAGGCTAAAAACACACACTTGGCCCAGGAGTTGGAGGAGCTGAGGGAGGATGCCGGGGAAAGTGAGCAGATGCAACCCCAGACTCTGCCTCACACCAGCGAGGTGAGCCAGTGGAGAAGGGATACTGCGTGGGAGCCACAACATGGCCACTGCTTCACTTCTGCCTTCCAAATCTCCCACGGGATGCCTCTTATGGCTCATTCTATCTGGCTGTATACAGGAAAGGAAGCTCTGAAACACATGGTTCAGCCTAGCCAAATCAACATACTACAAAGCCACCATACGACCTAACTGAAACTGCACCACATCACAGTGCTTTTGCAACAATAATGTCATTATCTAACCAATGTCATCATTCTGTAAATATGGGCCACAGAAAAGTCGAATGACTGAGACAGACTCTGGAACTTAACAATCCGAGTGCAAATCCTAGCACTAAGCGTTATTAGCTGTGTGATTTCCATAGACTTTAATTTCCTTATTTGTAAAACAGGAATAATAATGATGCTGTCTTTATCAAACACAGTAAAGATTAAGTGAGATGATACCTGTAAAGCACTAAAGACAAAGGTCTAGAGCCTAGTAAATATTCCATGACACTTAAATGTAATATAAAGTAACATATATCATATATATAATTATAAATATATAGTAATAAGCTAATAATAACTTTTATTAATACTTTTTAACTTTGCAATAAATTATACAATGACTAGATTAATTGAAGGCGTTTTTTTCTCAATCAAACAGAGTTCTCATTATACTCCATGAAGAACAACTTATGAGGTCTCCTAACTTAGTATCCCCATATATTTAGAGTTTTCATATAAGATACACTAATATTAAAATAAAAAACTATCTGTTACCAAAATGTGTCTAGAAAATCCCTTGAGTGTGTGAGTGGTTTTGTTGGGGATCTTTGATCTAAATATGCTTTATTTTAAGCCAGGAGAAATCAGCAACAGGAAGATAATGGGAAAGAAATACAGATACCTTGGATCTATCCCACAATTAAGTTCATGTCTTGTAAGAGTTGTGAGATCTTTGTGAGGAAGATCTCTGAAACTCAAAATTGGTATGAACTGTAGGAGCAGTTTGTTCAAACCCTGCTCTGACATATCAGTCTCCTCTAGACCATTCTCGACAGGTTTGGGACTTGGAAATGTCAGGTGATAAGAAATTCATTGCTCCTGGAGACAGACCAGTCCATGTAAAGACAACTCCAATCTTTAAAATATGGTTACTTATAGAGTTGGATGTTACATCTCAGAGTTATTGGTCATTATTCTGCCCTCTTTAGCCATACAGAAAAAGTATAGTATACTGGCCTTTAGTCTATGAGAATCTAATTAATTCTATGGACCCACTCCACCTAAGAGTATAAATGCTCCCATACACACAAACTGCACAGGAGCTCAGGGGCTTCTCAGATCTCTTTTCACTTCTGGTGACCAAGCCTCTGCATGACCTTCCTTCCTTTACGGAAAGGCAGCTGTCAAGTTCCTCCCAAGTCTTCCTCTGTGCAGAGAACCATCAGTGGATTTTTGGCATGATTTCAGGATCTCTTACTATCATGGGTCTGTTTCCATGAATCAGCTCTTCTTTCTAACGTTCCTCTAAATGGACTGCACTCAGCAATAAACACAATGGTATAGGAGCAACCTGGGAAGTTTAAAATATGGTAAAACCATCAACACATGTACACTCATGTTCCAATTCAACACAACCCTATATTGCATAAGCTTTATTGTAATATTAGCTTAATTTATATTAAACAGGGCTTCCATTTTCTATTTTGCAGAATAAGCAGGTTGAAATAAAACTTCTGTAAAGTCCTTCCAACACTAAGCTTTATAAGTATACTAAAAAGGACTCCCTGGAGGTGATAACTTCACCTACAAATTCCAGGGCTTTAGCATTGCTTAAGGGAAACATAGAAGATAATGTTAAAGACATACTTGGTAAGTTGTTAGATTTTTTTAAAGCTTTGGCTGTGGTTAAAACGAGAATAGATATAAAATGGAAAGGTTTGTGATATTTACTAAAATGCCAAATTAAGGGGGGAAAAGTTTTTCCCATGTACCTTTGAAGAGCATTTTCAGGTTAATAAAGAGCTTTCATAAACATTAATTCAAACTATCTTGTTTGGAAAGACTACTTCTGAAGCTTTATTACACCGTCCTAATTAATGCTCAGCAAAGAAACACTGTACTAGTTTATCAGTCTCTCAGAAATCAGGGGCTCCCAATCATTTCCAAGCTCATCATTTAGCATTTATGCATGTGTAGGAAGCATATGAATTTGTAGGCTCCAGTTCAGCTGGTGTTCTACAGCTGAACTCCACTAATTTAAACGACTTGAGGCCAGATGTGTCGTAAAGTGGCGATTTATCTAGATTAGTCATTGCACATTGCTAGCCATGATTCTTTTTGCAAAATGCAGAGCACATTCTGATCCTAAGAAGCCTCAGCATTATGAATTCCTTTCACTTGGTTGAGTGTTTCATTTGCCTGCTAATATAAAATTCATTGAGGCAGCAGGAGGCAATGGGAGCTGTTGGGAGTTCTAGTTCAGTGCACCACAATCCCATTGCAGTAAGACTAATGGCAAAGAGGGCACCCCAGAATAACCCACTTGCATGTTTGGCATACCAGTAGGCTTTTTGTATATGTGAAGCACAGGTATGGGGATTTAGAATGGTTTGGGATAAATTTGCAAATCTGACCACCAGGGACCAGAACTATTTCCACTGTGGTTCTGTAACTACTTAGCAAAAATGCTTCAGAGTGCTCAGCAGGGAAAGGAAATGTGATAATTGTGGGAAGATTGGACATTATATTAGAGTGAGCTCTTTGGCGCAAAGAAGAATGTCTGTGAAGTGCTAGTTTCAGGTCACATAACACTGAATTTTCAACACGCTGCTTTGAGGATGCAAAATGAGAGGGCAACAGGCAGTGAAGCTTAAATCTGAACCAACTGGGCAACCACCTTAAGGCTCTGCATTGAGGTAGGGGGAGAGGTAGTGGGATAAGAGAAGGCTTAAGGTCATTCTATGAACTGTGGAATTTTAACTCTCAGCTACCAGACTTGAAGAGTGGCATTTCAGCTCACCAAGGTATGAATAAGGCCTATTTTTTTTTTAAAAAAAGACTAGTGTCACCCATATTTGCAAGAGATTAGTATGTATGAGAGACACAAGAGAATATTTTTTTAGAAAGAAATAGAGAACCCATTTAGGGAAAGTAAACTAAAATGAGACGTTTTCTTGGTGAATGTGCTATCTTGGCACTGGGAGAGTTTTAATGAGACTTATCTTACCCAAGTTCTGGACATATATCCTCTCTCTTTCTAGCACAAATGAAAAGACAATGCCCAGTACTTATCTCTAGTTTTCCTTCAACTAATGCCTAAGGCCACACAATTTAGTCGGTGGTGGAATTGAAATAGTCCTATTTGATTACGAAAGTTTTATCCTTTACTCTCTACTACCTTATTTCACTAGGTAATTATTTTTAATCACTTTTATTGACAAACACTGTTCATCAACGCATTAGTCAGAACAGACCTGGCTAAGTTTGCAGTAACACATAGTATCCTAAATCTTACTGGTTTAACATTTCACACAATCCAATGTGGGACGTGTACATCTTCCATGAAGTTCTTCACCAAGTAGTGACTTGGGAATCCATACAGTTTTCATCTTGTAACTACACCATCTATAATCCTTGACTTTCAAAACCCAAGAGGAGAGCATCGCGTGGGTAATCCTGAGATCACATGGCTCTTGCACCGGTGACCAGAGGGCAGAGTAAAGCAGGTGTATGAATCTTTCAGGTTTTTTTTTAAACAGGAGACAGAGTTTTGCTTCTCAGTGTAATGGTGGATGGCCCCACAACACAGAGGGAGATTGGAAACCGGACTGCCAAAAGTATCAAGAAATGTCCATTATAACCACTACGTATAGCTCATTGTGCTAGAAGCTATAAAGGATATAGGTAATGCATAATTGCAGCTTTGAAATAAAATAATAGTCAAGAGGTCTGAGACATTGATCTACAGAATCAGTTATAATTTCAAGGATAATATAAGGCAATAAAACAATGCAGAGGAAGCATGACAAGAAATTTGCCATTCTCAAAATTCCAACTTGTACGTTTAAAATTCCTCCTAAGTGATGAGGTCAACCAACTCTCATCACTTATTCAGAGAGGAAAAAAAAAAAAGTCTAAAGAGAGAAAATTAATGTCTTATTTAAAAATTTGTAGTCAAAAACTTTTTTTCCTCTTGAACTTAATGCTTTTTTTCATTCTCTTATCATCACTGAACCTCAGTCTTCTTGTCTGGAAAATTATTATAACATATATTATAGTTTTTCTTGGTGCATGCCTACTATTTAGGCACTCAAATAAATAGTATTTCTCTCCCTTTTCTTGACCCTTGGTCATTTTTTACTGCATTCAATAAATGAAATGGCTATTGTATCTGCCATAGGTTAATCTCCTGGACTTAGTCTTTCTTTGACTTCAATCTCATTGTCAGAACTTACTCTGTTATAGGTCACATTTACTTCCCTAGGGTTGTACCAAGTGTCGGATAAGGTAATTTGATAAAATATTTTTGCTATTGTTTTAATGGATGATAATTCATTGGTGTATTATTCCTCCAAAGTAAAATATAAATGAACAGTGGTCTTCACTGTCTCAAGTCAATGTTATGAATAAATAGTAAGATTTTTTGACAACGTGTCAGCCCCGGAGGGCAATTATATCCATGTCAGGGATTCTCAACCTCAGCACTGTTGACATCTGGGGCAAGACAATTTTTTGTTGTGGGAGGTTGTCCTGTGCATTGCACAATGCATTCCTGGCCTCTGCTCAGCAAAAGCCAGTAGTAGCCTCCACCAACAACACCCCTCCCCTGCAAAATTGTGACCACCAAAAATGTCACCAGACATTGCAAATGTCCCCTGTTGATGGGGGGGCAAAACTGCCCTCATCTCCCCATACCCCCATTTGAGAATCACTGATCTATACAAGGAAATATGTTCATTCTCTTCATGACAAATACTGGTGCTGCCTTCCAAAGACCAGTACTTATTTTGCTCATGACAATGGAATCCTGATTTCATTGAGGGACACACCTTCCAGAGATGAGGGTGATCCTGTTCCAAAATCATAGGTAGATCCTCAAAGTCTAATCCAACCATAGTGATCCCAATTCCTTCACCAGAAGTGATTTAGGAACAATCATGTGACTCAACTCTGGCTAATAAATAAAGAGGAGACTGCTGCAGGGCTTCTGTGACAGGTTTTATTGTTGTCAAAATACTTACAGGAATACCCGTCCTCTTTTCCATTGGGTATTATCGTGCCTGCATATGATTACTAGAACCACTAAAATCATGAAAATTTTAGCTAGCATGAGAACAAAGACAACAAGCTAAGAGCAAAGAACCTAGGTCTTTGATGTCGTTGAGACATGAATTTAATTGATCCTGGAGCTATCCCGCCTCCAGACTTCTTGCAAAGTATATTAATAATTTGCCCTTTTATTTGAGCCAGTCAGTCAGGGTTTCATATTAATTAGAACTAAGCATCCTGTCTAATACCCTCCACATATCACACCAATATAGTCAGCATCGACTCCAGCCTGTAGGGCCTATTTGACCAAGGCTGCTTCTATATAATTAAAAGGAAAAGATAATATCCACACTAGGCAATTCAGTGCTCCTTACTGCTCAGTAAGTCATATAAAAAATGTTTTTAGTGATTCTTTCCTCCCTCCTTCACAAACATGTATTGTTGTGGCCTCCAAAAAAACTATGCCACAAAAAATGTGACACGACAAAGGTGTTATCTGATCAGAACTACATTAAAATTACGCACATATAAAAGGATCTGTTTACTCATTTGTTTGCTAATTAAACATGTATTTTTTGAATATTTGTTTTATAAAACCTACTCTGGAGGATAAACAGATTAGATCAAAATGTATCCTGCCCTCGAGTTGCTTACAGTGTAATAACAAGAAAGCATGTGCAGAAATTACTATAACACCTAGGTTTTGATCATTAGGAATCATAACAGCAGTGTAGCTAGAATATTGTGAGAATTGAGATGAGGACAATTTGCTTGTAGTCCACGGCTATCAGGGAAAGTTTCATTATGAGGGAGTGATATTTTAACTGAGCCTTGAAAAATGGGTAATCCTTATTTGTTTAGACGGGGTGGTGACATGGGTTAAGAGGCAGATAGAAATACACAAGGCAGACTGAGCAGGGTTGCATGAGGAGCTCCAAGCCATTCAGTTTGGCTGGAATATTGCTCAGGGGGAGAGTAGTCATGGCTGCAAAGGAGGCAATGATTGTGACCAGATTATGGACCGTCTTAAATGGCATGGTAAGGAAAGCCAGAAGTAAGGAAAGCCCAAAAAGACAAATGAAAATAAAAGAGAACAAAGATCCTAAATGTTACAAGTTATTTACTTACCTTTATTTCCTTATGATTAAAAGAAGAATGAAACCAGGAAAGAGTATCAGAACACTTTGACTTAGAAAAAATGTTAATCTAATTATCTTCTCAATACAGGAGCCCAAGATGAGCAATTTATAAGATAACCTGTGAACTCTTTCACCCTTTTTGAAGCATCATGGAACTGACACATCAGCAAGCTATAAACAAGAATAGGTTATAAGTAGCCCAGGTACATTTCCAAACTTTTATCCCCTATCTCCACCCCAGAAAAACTCTTATACATAGTCTATTTTCTTTGAGACTTGTGCAAGTTTCAATCCTCAAGTAAACATAGATAGTGTTAGCTTTTTAAATAAAGATGATTTGGTTTCTAGTCATATTCCCAAGTTGATTCAGTAATTCAACATAGTTCTGCTCTCAAATTATAGCATAAATCATTTACTATATAGTAGGTGGTTTAATGATTTCACAGAAAATGTAAAATCAATTTCGATGCAAATGTAACTTCAATAGAAATCACCACTTCCCCCACTTATCAACTGTGTGACTTTGGAGATATTATCTAACCTTTCCGAGTCTATTTCCTCATGAAAAAATGAAATAACCATATCTACCTTTGAATGGTGGTAAGAGTATTGAATAAAGCGATATACCTACATCACCAAAACAAATTCTGTCACATGGTAAGTGCTCAGCCAAAGATGGGGGTGGGGGAAGAAAGAGAATCATTTAATCAAAGTTTCAGAAACAGAAAGCCAGCTGGGCACCGTGACTCACGTCTGTAATCTCAGCACTTTGGGAGGCGAAGGTAAGAGGATTACCTGAGTCCAGGTGTTCCAGACCAGCCTGAGCAACTTGGCAATACCTCATCTCTACAATAAGTCAAAAAATTAGCAGGGTGTGGCAGCACACACCTATAGTTCCAGCTACTTGGA
This sequence comes from Tarsius wallacei, assembly GCA_963574415.1. Classification (NCBI taxonomy): domain Eukaryota; kingdom Metazoa; phylum Chordata; class Mammalia; order Primates; family Tarsiidae; genus Tarsius; species Tarsius wallacei. Next base: position 24,045 of record CAUYQG010159592.1, on the reverse strand, counting down.
AGGCTGAGGCAGAAAGATTGCCTGGGCCCAGCAGGTGGCGGCTGTGGTAGCCCGAGCGTATCGCTGCACTCCAACTCAAAAAACAAAACAAAACAAAAAACGCAGAAAGCCACTCAAAGTAGAATAAAGGAAAGGGAACATTTATGAAAAGATATACGAGTATCTCATAGGAACCAAGAGAAGAAGTTACAGCAGGACCTTATGAGAGACTGAAATGGAAAGTCAGAAGCTGAACTCACTGAATCTTCTCTTTCAGATCGGGGTCTCTCTCATGCACTTGCCTCTGTATCTATTCGGCTCCTACTCATTCTGCAGACTGGCCGCACCTTCTTCACTGAGCACATGGTAGAACTCACCAGCCCCAGCCCAGCTTTTTACTACCTTATAACCAAATTCCAAGCAAAGCTTCAAAACATGTGGAAGGTAGAATCTGGAGGACCCAGCATGGGTCTTGTGTGGACCACTCATACAGTCCACTAGGTATGGCCACTCATTTCTGAGAAAAGGCTCTCTAGAAAAGGGGACGCAATTGTCATATCCAATATAATCTAGAAAAAGTAAATCTATAATACCCTGTTTAATATCCTCCACGTTAAACAAGGGAAATACTGGACCACAGTATTCCCTAGAAGAATCCCGTTTCAGAGTTCGGAGATGCTAAGGGGTTTTCAACAATGGCCCCTGCCAATTGCTTAGTTTCAGCTGAGGCCGCTCAGAAACAATCCCACTTCCCCTCCCTACGATACTATATTCAGGTCTTCTTCTTCTATTATGGCTGTGTGTGTATTTCAGCTTGGCATCTCCATAGTGAAGCGGAGGTGATCATATTTCAGGAGGTGCTAGTTCCTGCGTGTGGAGTTGCCTCTGTGTTATAATTGCTTTCCGTCATGCAGCTGCTGCACATGAGCTAATCTACATGCTGTATTGCTTCGTTTACAGCAAGCTGGCCTCACACTGAGTTTAGAAAGAGGCAGGCTCCACCAGCAAATCTTGCTTCCTGAAGCATGTTATTTCTTTGGACGATTTGCGGCCTGATAATGACCATGTCATGATTGTGCAGTGATAGTTCCAAATGCCCCAACACACTTGATGGATCTTAGCATAAATTGGCCATTTATCAACATGTAGGGCCTTTGGAATTTCCATATTCGAGCTGTTATGCCATAATGTTGATTAATTGTTCAAGGCCCAATGTAACCTCCACATCCTGCGTTACTAGGAGGTTACAGCTACACACGTGGCTGCATTAGATTTGCCTGGGAGGAAAACAGTGCTAGATTCTTCAAAAATAGACAATGACCTTCTGGTTTCCAGTGAACTCACGGATTACTTAAAGAAACGCATGTAAGTGCTTCTGCATATCAGCATTGGAAAGCAGAAAGTCCGTTTGAAGCTATAACCAGGGTAGAGCTTACAGAATTTCAAATCAGGAAGGAAAAAAAAAGAGCAAAATCTATCAATCACTATATTCAAAGTACGTCTTGTTCCCAACTTAATGAATCTGAATTGATTATTCAGATTTTTAAAATAATTTCTAATTTACTTACTACTGGTATGCTTCATTGTCATTAGTGTAACATACTCATTGATTCAGAAAGTATTTACTAAGCACTTACTCTATGAGGTAGGCCCTGTTAGGGGGACAGTGAGGACAGAGCTGTAAAAATGTCAGTGAAATACTTTGCAGCTATTTTAGTCTTTGCAGTACATTTAAATTTTCCCCCCAAATCTGAAATGCCTACATATCTATGCAGATGATTGGAACTTCAGCCTATATCTCTCTGTCTGAACTTTTCCCCAAAGTCCATGCCTATATTCCCTTCACAAACAGATGTGCTTATTTTGGGGATTTCTGACCATCAACAACTTGCATTAAAAGAAAAAAAAAAGCAAGTCCGGGCTCAGTGACTCAGTCAGTAATCCCAGCACTTTGGGAGGTCGAGACTAGTGGATTGCCTGAGCCTGCAGGTTCAAGACCAGCCCGGGCAACTTGGTGAGACCTCGTCTCTACAATAAATTAAAAAATTAGCTGGGTGTAGTAGCACGTGTCTGTAGGCTGAGGCGGAAGGATCCCGGGAGCTCAGCAGGTCATTTCTGCGGTGGCCATGAGTGTGCCTCTGCACTCCAGCCTGGGCGACGGAGTGAGACTCCAACTCAAAAAAAAAAAGTTCAAAGAGTGGACATTATGAAGAGACAGAATTTGGTTTTGTGTAGAAAAGTTAGGGCTTTGAATCAGGGCTGTTCTGTGAAGTGGCAGAAACCTCAATAGCAGTATTCTACCAGAGTCATGATGGACAATATTCAGGGATGTTGTAGAATGAATTTTGACATTCGTTACAAGGAGATCAATCACAATGACCCCTTCTCATTCTAAGAATCTGTTTCTTCTAAAGCTTTATCCGCTATAGTCTCCATTCTGACAATCAAAGAAAAAGAAAAAAAAGACTTAGAGCTGTTTCAAATGCCTCAAGCATACGCAAATGCTCAAATACGCTTCTTCCTCTACACCAGCAGTCCCCTACCCTTTTGGCATCAGGGACTGGTTTTGTGGACGACAATTTTTCAATGAACTGGGGTGGGGGGTTATGGAGAAGGACGATGATTTCGGATGATTCAAGAGCATCACATTTATTGTGCATTTTACTTCTATTCTTATTACATCATAATATATAATGAAATAGTTATACAACTCACCATAAAAAAAAAAAAGAAGAGGCCTGGTTGGAAGTAGTGGGCCCCTCGTGAATTAAATAAATGCCTACCACCAGATGCAGCTGTACAATTGAAGTATATCAACTCACTTGCCACTCATTGATAGGGTATTCACCTGCAAGCCATTGATTTCTTATGGTTTCTGTGCAGTCAAACCTCACTACTAATGTTAATCTGTAATTGCAGCCACTCCCCAGTGCCAGCATCACTGCCTCAGCTCCAGCTCAGATCATCAGACATTAGATTCGCATAAGAGGCACACAACCTAGATCCCTCACATTTGCAGTTCTCAATAGTGCTCATGCTCCTATGAGAATCGAATGCTGCCACTGATCTGACAGGAGGCGGAACTCAGGTGGTAATTCGAGTGAGCAATGGGGGAGTACTGTAAATACAGATGAAGCTTCTCTCGCTCACCTCTTGCTGTGTGGTCCAGTTCCTAGCAGGCCATAGACTGGTGTGGGTCCCTGGCCCAGGGATTGGGGACCCCCACTCTACGACATCTTTCTCATCTTTCTCTTCCATCATGGGCTCTAGTGTCCTGTCTTCCCTCCCTACTGGTTTCTACTTTCACAGGCTTTGTCTTGGGTGAGTCCTACATTTCCCACTCAAATCATTGTTAGCACTCCTCTTTTTGTGCACAACACTATCTGATTTTGGAATTTTCTGGCGGCCCTCCATACATTACGTGTTCATAACTTCATCAAAAGTTATTGCTCGAAAGGGATCTGTATTCGTTTCCTGTGTCTGCTGCAACAGATTCCCAAGACTTTAGTAGTTTAAAACAACACAGATGTATTATCTCACAGCTTGAAGATCAGAAGTCCAAATGGGCCTCACTGGGCTAAAATCAAGGCATCAGGAGTCACGTACATTGGCCCCGCTCAGTGGTCTCCCCCTTGTAACAATAAAGCCTATTTCTAAGACTGAAAGTTTTTGTAAATTCTGTAAATTCTTCTGTGAACTAACAGTATTCTGATCATTAAGTATTTTTAAGGTAATTCCCTGCCTGCCCCTCAAAAAGTTAATATCTTCTTTTACATGCACTTGATTTGCAGAAACAATTCTCATTTCATGCCATAAAGGAGGTTGCGGAGGGTTATATTCACTTACTTTACAAAAGAATTTCCAAATCAAATAAATTGCTTCATTTTATTTCACTTATCATTGTGATTAAGATTTGGATAGTGGTTATAATTTTCTCTTGTTGCTTTTTGTTGTTGTTGTTGTTTGTGTATGTGTTTTTTAATGGACCTTATTTTTTAAGCAGTTTTAGGCTCACAGCAAAACTCTGAGAGATTTCCCATCAACTCTCTATGCCAGCACATGCACAACTTTCCTCATTATAAATATTTTCCACCAGAATGGTACATCTGTTACAACTGATGAACCTGCAATGGCACATCATGATCTTCCAAAGTCCATCGTTTACATTTTGATTTGCTCTTGTACATTTGTGGGTGCCTTTGTTTCATGAGTGGCCAATCCATCCTTGTGGGATCACAAATAGGTAATGTGAAGCTTCCCATCTGTCTGGGAGCCATCCCGGCCAAGGTGTCTGACAGTGGGTGATGTACCACGGATGTTTAGTTAATTGAAGATGAGCAAAGAAATGCCCCATGGGCTGCCCCCTTTGAGTCCCGTTCCACACAACAGAAAATGGCAGAACACCCCCCCCCATGGAGGAGACCACCATCATTAAGGACATACAGCTCCCCTGCCCTACAAATACCCTCTTGTTTCGGCTTTCAATTCTTAATATACCCTTAAAATAAAAACCTTTTTCCAGACACCAACCACCAAACAAAGTTCAAAATACAGACTTTTTGACACTCTCCATCAGGGACTGCATTCACCAGGATGCCAAAATGGTCCAGGAACCTCTGACGGCCCTCCCACAAAGCAACACTTTGGGATTATTCCCACAACATCTGGCCTCCCCAACCACTTGACAGTCAAACAGCACTTAGCAGAACATGCTTTACACCACAAGGTAAAGTCAACAGTAGACTAAGGAGCCAGGGCCTGGTAAGAGAACAACAACAACAACAAAAAATTAAACAAATCAATCATGAAGCTAATCTTAGAAAGAGAATGGAACTCAACAACAGAAACAATGGAAAGGAGATGCACCGCCAGCTGAAATTTGAACAGAAATACTGGGTTGATTTGCAGAAAGAGGCCAGAAACTGAGTAACAGGAGGCTGAGCTGCCCTCCCTTTCCACAGAGAACCAAAGCAAAGCCTCACACGTCTCCTGTAGTTCCTTTCTCTTGCACATCTGGGCTTCCCACAGCCAGGGCAGCCACGGAGCACTTGGACGCTCTTAATAATAATGCTGGGTGCAGCCTTGTGTGCATCAGATATGCGGCTCCTCTCCAAAGCGGATCCCTCTGCCAAATGGGCCCCAGCACCTCGCCCCGTGCAGCCTGCTGATAATCTGCAGCTTGTCTGTAATTGTTGCGAGAACATGCACTTTCTTTCGCTGATGATTTTGGCACCCTCGCGGGCTCTACCCGAAAAGGCACCGAACAATAGGATGTGATTGTTTTGAAATGTACCCAACAGGAAGCCCTCCTCCGACATGCTCTCAGGCCCCAGGCTTTAGGGATTGAACGGATTAATGGAGTTCAGCTGTAGTTTACAGTTTGTCATCAACCAAGTGTTGCTCTGGCTGCCTGTCCTCCCTTCTCCAGCTTCTAGAGAAAAATAAAGAAAAAGGAAAAAAGAAAGACAAGCAGCAGCCCCGGAACGTTCACCGTAGAACAACCTGAGCAAGGGAGAGGGGGAAAGACGCCCTCGGTGACCGCGAAACTGACAAGGCTCCCCCAAAATGGCTTCGGGCCTTCCGTGTGTCATGCAGAGCTGTCTCACCCTTCACTCTCCCCACCCTCTCCCCGTTTATAATCATCGTTCAGAGTGGTGAAAGGCCTAATTGCCCCGAGCAGTGTGGTCAATCTTCCTGGAGATTTAGCTGCCTGCTTTCATCTGGCAGCCTGGGAGGGAACTCAGCATTTCCCTCCAGGCAATCTATATGGTCCAGCAGTTCGCTGCGGAAAGTGGTGCCTTATCGATTTCTGCCATAGCTTCCATGGCTGACTCAAGGATCAGAGGCTCTGACAATGACTAACAAGTTTAAACCATTAGTCCCATTTGTAACTACCCGGCGAAAGTCTTGTCAGTCACAGCGTACCATACACTGCAGCTTTTAGCAGATTTCTAATCCCATTCATTTTGCCACAATGACCCCTGTAGTTAATGGGGGTTATCGGAAAACTATTTTTTTCCCTTCAAAAGTGGTGCCTTTTTCTTCTTCTTCTTCTTCTTTGAGGAACATAAAAGCCATTTCGGTTGTGATGTTTCAAAACAGAGATGCAGGCAATGATCGGTGCCCCTCTTCGGAGAAAACCTGTATCCTGGTGTACAGAACGGTTATATCTGATCGTGAAAATGCTGAACAGGGAGCCCGGTGGCAGGGAGCCATTCATCACAGACACATACTCCCTGTCCCAGTCGGGCAGAGGTTTCTCTTAACACCTTTCTTCTCCTCTCTCTCTTACCTAGAAGAGGTTATTTCACTGTGTAAGAAACTTCTGTCTTTCGGAATAACTAACCAACCCATAGTAGGTCTGGTTAAAGCCTTGTTACTCAAAATGTGGTCCCCTGCATCCACTCACCCAAGAGCTCGTTAGAAACGCACAATCTCAAGGTTCACTTTAGACCTACTGAAACAGAATCTTTATTATAGCCAAGGTCTCGGGTGATTCCTGTGCATACAAATATTTGAGGATCACTGGTCTAAAGAAGCTACATATTTTTTCACCTTATTTTGCACTAAATAAAGCAAAATGTAACACTTGAACCATACATTACAATGGTTTTGAGGGCGGAGGAGAATGAATTTTTCTGCATAATAACTCCAGTGATTTTCTCCTTGTAGATCTGATAATTTTACATTTTTCATTTTCATATCCACAGACCCTAACCCAGTACCTGGGAGATGGTAAGCACAAGATGAACGGTTGTTGAATGGATATATTTACAACAATGAACAAATGAATAAAAATGAAGAAAGAAATGTGATGTGATATAAGAAGCCAGAACTGATATAAACATGAGAAAGCTGGCTCAGAGAGCTCAGCAGGGATATGCCTCTCTGTTCATCTTTTAATTGCTGTATAATAATTGTGCATATTGGGGGCCCATATTGGCCCATAATGGGGGTGCATGGGATATTTTAATAATGTGCAATGATCAAATTAGGGTAATTAGAATAAGCATCATCTCAAACATTTATCTTTCTTTGTGTTGGGAACATTTTAATTCTTCTCTTCTAGCTATTTTGAAATATACGTTAAATTATCGTTAACTATAATTTCCCTATTATACTATCGAATCCTAGAACTTATTCCTTTTGTCTAACTATACGCTTGTAAACATTAATCAGCTTCTCTTCATATTCTTCTCTTTTGCCAACCCCCCTTCCACCCCCACCCCATTACTCAGCCTCTGGTGACCACCATTCCATTCTCTAATTCCATGAGATCCACCTTCTATCTCCCACATATTAGTGAGAACATGCAAGATGGGTCTTTCTGTGCCTAGTTTATTTCACTTAACATAATGACCTCTAGTTCCATTCATGTTGCTGCAAATGATGGGATTTTCTATGGCTGAATAATATTCCATGGTGTATCTATGTCCCATTTTCTGTATCCATTTATCTGCTGATGGACATGTAGGTTGATTTCATATCTTGGCTATTGGGTGAATAGTGCTGTGGTAAACATGGGTGTGCAAATATCCCTTGGATATACTGACTTCCTTTCTTTTAGGTATATGCGCAACAGTGGAATTGCTGGGCCAGATGGTACTTCTGTTTTTAGTCTTTTGAGAGTCCATTCATTTTTAAGTACCTTAAGTAAATGTTCACACCACCAAGTTGATCTAGTCCTAAGAATGGATCACAGGCAAAACAATGCAACAGGTGGGGCTTTTCCTAGCGCACCTCTTTATTTTCACTTCTAGGTTATTCTCTCCATGTGCCCTATTCCCTCCATTTCTGCAGCTTCGTCTCTGTCCCCTCACCACTACCCAGGATCTCATATGTTTGTTTCCACGGATCATCAATCTCCATCTCCTGAAACCTTGTGCTCGGCCAGCTGAGGCCAAAGTATCTAAAAACCATCACATACGAAATGGAAGGAACTGCTAAGGAGAGAATATGTTGGGGGTTATTTCTTGACAACCCAGAAATCATACCACTAAAGGGGCCAGATCAGCTGTGTCATTACCAAATTAATACCAGAAAAAGAGCAAAGTAAACTTCCTACAAGACATTTGTGGAAGAGATTTCCTTGTGTAGCTGCTTCTTGTCTAAAGCTGGCCCTTTCACTTCCCAGAGAATATGTTTCAACAATGTGGCCACCCTATCTTATAGGCATAGGTCTTTATTTTTTCAGATACTGGTAAAAAAAAAAAAAAATTTGGAAAAGTCTTATCTCCATCTTTTCTCTAAAAATTAAAAAGTGTAACTTTAAATGTAGGGTAAACTTGATGAGAAAGTAAAAGACCGCAGCTACCAGAGAATCTTCACACTATGATTTTTTTTTTTTCCCCAGCTTAAAACAAGAAGTTAGAAAATGAAATTGTCTTCTTCCAGTGATTACCTTGGCAAATGATTATTGCTGGAGCTTTCATCTATGGACTGCCATGTTGTGACTACTTAATTGCTGCCTGAAAAAAAGAAAGCTGATTATGTGTTTTCGTTTTAAGGTAATCCTTTGACATTTTGAGTAGTTACATAAATAGGTTGTTTTGTGTGTTGCTAGTGGGAACCAACAGGAAATTATTGCATTGGGGGCAGATGGTGCTGGTGACTATACATAAAAGGTTGGGTGGATGGCGGGGGTGGACATGTACACATAAGCACAGGAGCTGAGGGTGCCACAGTTCCATGGTGTCTGAATTTGAAGCCTGAATTTTATACCTTAAAGAAATTATTCATCGATTTCCCGTACACAAGTTAAAAAGTGTCTTCAGAGTCGGGATCTCCTCCCCCCCCAACCCAATCACTATGAGTTTTAATATGTAATTGGAGAGCATGTAAAGTAAATGGAAATGTCATTTGGCTTGTAACAAAAGACCTAAATCATAATGGATTATTGAGCGGCATCTTGTGGTCAAAAGTAAGTATGACACCCACAGAAAACAGCTTGGCTTGCCAGGATGCCTCTCCAAAATGTGTTAACGTCACCTCACATCTGGCTTTTGATAACGTTAATAAGGGGCTGTGCAAGGTTATCAATGCAGCCTTACCATTATGTCACCTTAAAATATTTTTGTGAATGCGTATTAACTTATAATTAATCATCATAATGTAAATGTATCCACATAGGCACATTTAATCAGCGCTCTTTCTTTTTCATAATATTTTAATAACAGAGCACTAAAGGAGGCTTACAAGATATAAAGTTACATGAGCAGTGTTTACAATCTGAGCCATTTCAGCAGAATCTGAAAATTTGGTGATGAAATAAGAAACCATTCAGTCATTCCCTAAATAAAGTCTACTTTCTCTATATTGTACAAATTCATAAGAAAAAGTGGCATAAGAAACTGGCTTCCCTGGCATCAGTCTACTTCTGTGTCCCATAAAATTGTGTGGACTTTTATCAATATGTGAAATGATAAGCTAATAGACTTCATAAATAGAGAGAAAACCCAGACATGGCAGCTCTATACCCAGTAGGCTATTTTTATAAAACAATAAAACAGCTAGCTGACTGTCTGTTCAGTTTTCAAAAATAAATTCAGTATTTTAAAATTATGCAGATTATCCTAAATTTTTTATTTTGGATGTCATTTAGTCACCAGGATAGCACAGTAAGAAAAAAAAAAAAAAACAGAAACAAAAACAAAACTAAACAAAGGCAGAATATGAGCTATCATATCAAAAAAAATCAGATCTCAAAAAAGTACTAAAGGAATTCAGCAATTCTAATAAATTTTATACTGTCTGTAGCTCAGAATATTAATGTGTGGCTCAGAATTCTCAGTATTTCTGGAGAAGCATTTTCACCAACTTACTATGGACTAATCACCCTTTCTGGGGCTTCAATTCTTCTTCCAAATAAAAAGAGGGCCTTCTATTTCGAATACAATATGTTATTTTAAATTTTGTAAGCTCTGAGATAAAAGTACTACTGAAAACAAAAGATACCTGTTTAAATACATTTGCTATATGTATCAGACAAGGTTTAAAAACAAAAAAAAAGAAAACATTCAAGTATTAAACCAGAAAGGATTTAATGCAGGGATTGGTTAAACTGGTGATAGAACTGAGAAACTCAATGGTAAATACTGGACCTTGAAGCAGCCCAGAGATTAGCAACAACAGGAAGCCAATACCTGTCACCTCCTCCCACCCCCCACAGAGGGACCAACTGAGGAAGGCATGGGAAGAGATGTTCTCCAGGCCACAGAATGAGAGATTAAAAACCATGACTTCTTCCTTCTACCCATTGGCCACACTCTCTCCAGTGCTTCCCATTGGCTACGAGTAGCTGGAAACCCAGCAAGCTAAACACTGACTCTAAAAAAAAAGCTTGATGTATGGCATTTGCTAGTTTCTATAGTGTAAATAATTTCCCCTGGCCAATCTCAAGTTATCGCAGAATGTGAAGTTGAGAAGAGATGCACAATAGCACACCATTATAATGCAGTTCCTTCCACATTAGAGATATAATACCATAAATAGCCTCAAGAGCAGAGACAGTAAAAAAAAAGTAGTAAAATAATTAGGAAATGCTGAGTGTAGGATATATATCACCTTTGTTTTTTAATGTACAATGATTTATTTAAGTAAAGTTAGATAATTTAATTTTTGATAATATTAACTGGTGTTCACAACCAGTTCACAGGACTTTTGAATGTTTAACAATCAGCATTCTCTTGGCCAGGCATGGTGACCCACACCTGTAATCCCAGCACTTTGGGAGGCCAAGGTGGGAGAATCACTTGAGCACAGAAGTTTGAGACCAGCCTGGGCAACATAGTGAAACCTCATCTCTACCAAAAAAAAAAAAACCCCACAAAAATTAGCCTGGCATGGTGAGATCACTTGAGCCTGGGAGGTCGAGGCTGCAGTGAGCTGGGATGGTGCCACTGCTCTCTAACCTGAGCAACAGAGTTAGACTCCAGCTCAAAAGAACAAAATAAAACAAAAAAATCAGTTCTCACATGTTGATAAAAACCAGTTCCAGCAAACCTCGTCCAGTCAACAAGGAGCCTGGAAAAGGCAGCCTAAAAATGGCCCACCTGATGCAGAACAGAGCAGGGAAAGAGCTAGAAATAAAGCTGAGGGCAAACAGATCCAGAAGTGGTATGTTATAAATCAGCATAAGGCAAACAAAGATGACTTAAAGCCATCCAGCAAGAAGGAATGTGGCATCTCTATAACTGTCTTCTTGCAAAACCCTGGTTAGATGGATCATAATTAAGTTTGCAAAATACTTGCCAGGAGAAAATGCCTATTGGTTGATCCCAATTACATCTATCATTTCCAATGTTTGCCTATTTTTTAAAATTTACTATTGTCTTTTTAAAGATGACGATCTACAGAGCATCACAGATAAAGAAATGGAAAGTGTACCCGTGATTTTTGCACTAATGGAATTTTAATGGACTTCTCTCACTTTCACATTTTTTCACAAATGGATTCCTCAAGATGAGTTTATGATGGGAAGACCCATGACAGGAAGTATTCAGAAATGTTTAAAGAAGCAAAGAACGTTGTTTGCATATTTTTTTTTTGTTTGTTTGTTTGTTTTTTTACAGACCTTGGGAAAGTCATTGAGCCTACCTGGGTCTCAGTTTTCTCCTTTATAAAGTGAGAAGTGAAGGGGTTTAATTAGATAAACTCTAAGGTTGTTTCTGACAGTTATGTTTCATGATTTTATTATGGTGTGTTTTGAATTCAGGTTAAATAATGTAATTCTATTTCCCTTTTTTTCTTAAATTTCTCTCATTTACCACCCCGCTGTATTGGGCATAGATCATTCCTTTCTATCTAAAGTACAACTTAAGATGACATAAAAATAGAAAAAGCAATGAAAGATGAATGAGAGATTCCAATGACAATCAGGAATCTTTTCTAAATGGCCACATCTTGGGAAAGCCTGATCCAGCTTATTTTCTGGGAACTAATGATGGGCTGAGATGAGTTGCTGATAGGCCACACTGAGGCAAGGATCATTAACACTTGATTGTCACTAATTCTGAGTCAATGTCCCATTTCAAAGTCATTAGTGGTATTAAAAACTGCAACAGTGCATACACACAAAGGAAAGAGAAAAAAAGAGAGAGTACACTAGGGCATTCTTTAGTTTAACATATAACTACTGAAATACAAAAGAAATTTTCATGAACAGCCTTCATTCAATAATTACCTATTCAGAGACTCTTTGTTTAAGTTCTATATTAAGCATTACATGAGATACAAAAATAGAAAAAAATTGAAAATATTTTCTCTACCCTCAAGAAGTTTCGATTCTGTACAATATTATGTTCATATAGATTTGTGCTTACACGTGGCATTGATGCTCTTATGAAAACTTCCAATTTCATTTTTTTGTAACATAACCACCAGCCTCAAAAACCCTTTCATACATCAACTTAAGTCTACTTATTCTTTCTGTTCTATAGGAAATAAAAGTTTATGGATTACCTGCCAAGTGCCAGTCATTGTGCTAACAAAGCTAATCATGTAGCAGGGTTACAAGCAAGTAAAAATCTCCCTGAGTACTATAAAAAAGAAAAAATAGGTGACAACCATGGAAGGACATGAAAAGTCCACCTACTTCAAAGTTGAAGAATCTGGAATTGCAGTCATGGTAGTCCCTTCTGTTTTTGCCAGCCTACCATCATTTCCCTCTTTTTGAGTCCCAGCTTCTAATTTCTTTTTGGAAAACTCTTATCTCACCACAGTTGGGGAACTTGCCCATTAGTTGTGGGAGGCAGCCAATTGTAAGGTGTTTTCTCCCAGAAATATTAATACTGAGTGGTGCAATACCAGATCAAAAATGGCTGGAGTTTTTCCAATGGCAGAACTTTGAAGAGACAATACACTGGTTCCTACCTCATAGATTCCTGAAGCAGCCCTCATTTCTATCTCTTCCTATTCCTGAGCTTTTAGCTTTTCATTTGTTTCTTTACACTACCCTGTGTTCTTCCAAACAATTCCTTCTCGGTACAAAGAGCCAGAATCTGTTTCTCTTGCTTGCCCCAACTACTCTAGTAGATACCGACTGCCAGTGGAAACTCTAAACTGAGTCCAAGAGATGTTGCTGCCCTAGTAAAGGTTGGGGTAGAGATGGTAGTGATAGTGCAGGTGCATTTAAAATGCTGAAAGAAACTCTGGCTGGCTGGAACATAAAACACAAGATGGAATTTCATGAAAGAAGACAAGAGCAAGCAGGAAACAGATCACACAGGACTTTATAGACATGTTGAGACTAAGGGAACACCAATAACTATCTTTTTTAAGCCAAGTGTAGAAAGATCACTCCGGTGTCAACATGGAGAACAGACTGAACATGTTAGACTAGATAGGGAACTCAGTAAGATGATTGTTTCAGTAATCCATCCCAGAGATAATAATGGCCTGACTTAAAGTGGCAAGAATGAAAATAGAGATGCTAGCTACATTTCCAGGAAGCTGGTAAGTTAGACTCAACAGGACATGGGGATTGGGTGGGTGCTGGGGCGAGGGATAAGAGGAAGTCAAAGATAACTTCCAGACTAGAGTTTGGCTGATTTAGTAGATAGTGGTTTCATTCACTAAAACAGAAAAAATAAAAAGAGATTCTGGTTTGCCAAAGAAGACAACCCATTTAGTGCTTTACATGTTAAGTTACTTATCAAACAGCTGCCAGTTAATAATACTGTCAAGACATCAAGAAAAAAAAGATAGCCAGGCTTGGTGGCTCAGCCTGTAATCCCGCGCTTTGGGAGGCTGAGGTGAGTGAATTGCCTGAGCCCGCGGGTTCAAGACCCGCCTGGGCAATTTGGCGAGACCTCATCTCTACAATAATTCAAAAAATTAGCCAGGTGTGTTGGCACGCACCTGTAGTTCCCGCTACTTGGAAGGCTGAGGCGGAAGGATCGCCGGAGCCCAGCAGGTCGAGGCTGCGATGGCCGGGAGCGACCACTGCACTCCAGTCTGGGTGAAAGAGTGACACTCCAACTCAAAAAAAAAAAAAAAAAGAATAAAAAGATTAAGAAGCATCACTGGACTTAGCAAGGAAGCTATTAAGGGTCTTGGTCCAAGCAGTGGGGCAGAAACTGGACTGCAGTTGGTTGAGAAGTGAGTAGAAGAACCGGAGACACAAGTGTCTTTAGAAAGTATGGCTACAAGTGAGATGTAAAAAGATACAACAGAAGAAGGAGAGGGGAGAAAGGTTTAAAGGAATATATTTTAAAGGATACATGCATCTTGAGTACATAGAAACGTTGGAGGAAAATAACGAACAGGAAAGAAGTTGTTGCAGATACTAGAGAGAAGAGGAATAATCAGTGAAAAAAGATTCCTGAGAAAGTTGAATAGGACGGGCTGCAGAAGTCAGATGGAAGGCTTACCCTCAAACAGAAGTAGTAGTCTTTTTTCAGCAGGAAGGAAGGAAGAAAGGAAAGTTGTGGAGTTTAATTTAAAGGATTAAAGATGGGATATTAAGGAAATTTCTGTCTAATGGCTTCTAGTTTCTCTTAAAGTAGGTAAGAAGTCATCTTCTGAGAGTCAGGGTGTTTCAGTCTATTTTGTGCTGCTATAACAGAATACCTGAGACAGTGTAACTTATAAAGAACAAAAACTTATCCCTCGCAGTTCTGGAGCTACGAAGTTCAAGATCATAGTGCAGGCATCTTACGAGGGCTTTCTTGCTGCGTCCTCACGTGCCAGAAGTCACAAGGGCAAGAGAGAGTAAATCCATTCCTGCAAACCCTTTTTATAGTGGCATTAATGCACTCAGGAGGGCTCCATTCAAAAGGCATTCCAAAAGACCCCGCCTCCCATCATTGTTGCACTGGGAATCAAGTTTCCAACACATGAATTTGGGGGGATATATCTAGACCATTCTGCTCCTAGCCCCCAAAGTGTGTGTGCTTCTTACACATCATTTCATTTCAACTGCCCTAAAAGTCTTAGCTCATTCCAGCACCAAATTTTCCTCCAGCTGTGTGCCTCTGAAATCAAACAAGTTATGTGCTTCCAAACCACAATGGTGGTACAGGCACAGCACAGACATTTCCATTCCAAAAGGGAGAAATCGAAAAAATATATAGGAACAAAATAACAGTAAGTAAATCTAAATTTTCAAAAGGGCAAACAACATTAAATCACTTTTTCCCTCTTTTAATTTTTTATTTTAAAAATGTGGGGTACCACCCAGGGTTAGGTACACAAATGTTCATTATACAGATACCCATGTTGAAGAGGTGAATATTAAATACATCTTAAGGCTTGAGAATAATCTTCTTTGAATCCACGTCTTAGCTTGTGTACACATATTGGGGTGGGGGGTGAGACCACACAGCCATAGGAAGGTCCACACCCCTGGCTTTGCTGGGTGCAGCCCATACTGCAGCTCTCACAGGTTGAAATTCATGCCAGTGGTTCTACAGTTCTGGAGGCAGGGCTGCCTCACTCCCATGGTTCTACCAGGCATAATCCTAGTGGGGTCTCTCTGTAGAAGCTTCACCCTTGTGGCAAATCTCTGCCTGGGTCCGAAGGCTTTCTGGGATATCCTTTGATATCTAGGTAGAGGAAGCCATGCCTCCCAAAGCTTTTGCACTCTGCGTGCCTGCAGCATTAGCACCACATGAATACCGACAGAGTTTACTGCTTGTGACCTCTGGAGTGGTCATCCAAGCCACACACACACACTGCGCTGAAATTTGGGAAGCAGAGGCCCAAAATGACTTGGGAGTAGTGAGGTCCCACAGACACCCTGGGCCCCTTCTTTTGAACTGTTCTGCCCTGAAGGTCCCAGAATCCTAGACCTGTGAAGAGCATGGCAGCTCCTGAAGATCTCCAAAATGTCTTTGGGTCCATTGTCTTGATTGATGAATGGCACCTGGCTTCCTTCTAGCCATGTTAACTGGTCACACTTTTGGCATTCTCCCTCAGACATTTTTTTTTAATTCTGTATGTGACCAGGCTGAGAGTTTTCCAAATATTTGTTCTGCTTCCCTCTTAATTATAAATTCCATCTTTACATCATTTCCTCTCAAATTTTTCTATAAGTAATTAATAGAAGCTATGTAGCATCCTGAATGATTTGCTGCTTAGAGATTTCTTCTGCCAACTATCCTAGTTCATTCCTCTTAAGTTCCATCTTCCATAAAGTCCTAGGACACGAATATAATTTAGCTGAGTTCTTGGACACTTTATAACAAGGATGACCTTTCCCCCCGTCCAATATCTTATTCCTTATTTTCATCTGAGACCTCAAAAAAACAGCCTTTACTATTCTGCTCATGATCATTTAAGTAATCTCTAAGAAATTTCAGGCTTTTCCTACAGCTGTCCTCTTCATCTGAGTCCTCACATGAATCACCCTTAATGCCTCAATCTTGGCAATCAGGCTTTTCCCAGCATTCACTTCAAAATTATTCCAGCCTCTACCCATCACCCAGTTCCAAAGTTACTTCCACATTTTTTGGTATTTGTTATAACAACAACCCGTCCTCTGGTAACAATTTCTGTCTTAGTTTATTTTGTACTGCTAAAGCAGAATACCTGAGACTGGGTATTTATAAAGAATAGAAATTTATTTCTTGCCATCTGGAGGCTGGGAGGTCCAAAATCAAGGCAACAGCATCTGGTGAGGGTCTTCTTGTTGATTTGCCTTGCATAGCAAAAGGTGCAAGGGTAAGAGAGAATGAACCCACTCCCACAAGCCCTTTTTATAGAGGCATGAATCCATTCATGAGGGAAGAGCCCACATGATGTAAAACCTCCCCAGAGGTCCCACCTCCCAACACTGTTGCACTGGGAGTTAAGTTTCCAACACACAAATGTGGGGAGGCACATTCTGACCATAGCACAGGGTTTGTTTCTGTAAGATTACTGATTATGTCTACATTCAAAGCCTCTGTGAGACTGTTATCTCTGGCTCCAGTTCTTTTTCTTCTTGTTGCTGCAGTCAGAACCTTTACCCCGTAGCATCCGGTTTGTCTGGAGGAGCAGCCAAGAAGCAACAAAAAATGGAATGATGCAATATGAGCAGTAGAGGGCAGCTTCTCAATGTCAGCCTTCTCCTGTGTTTGAGTTTCTCCACCGTTGTCCTATAGTAATTGTGGAAGATTTTTTCCAGCAAAGGAATGTTACTAAGATCTGTTTTTCCCAATTTTTGCCATACATCGTCTTCTGCTAAAAAGAAACCAAGATAGTAGCAAAGAGTTAACATTGATCCCATACCACTATGAATAAATTAAAATAAATTAGTTTATTCATTTAATAAATATTTGTTATGTGCCAACTCTGTGTTAGACACTTTTATAGGCATGAGGACTAATAAATAAGACAAACCCTTTGCCTTCACAGAGCTTATATACTGTGCTTGGCAGCCAGACAATAATCACATAAGTAAAGAAAACAAGATGTTTTCCAGTAGTGATAAGAGCCTTGAAGAAAATAAATTAGTATAATAAAGGACAAATGAGGTGGAGAGAGGCATTACTTGGATAGACTTGTCAGGAAAGATTTCTCTGAGAAAGCGATTTTGGAGCTGACACCTGAAATGTAAGAAGAAAAGGACCATTCAAAGCTCTAGACCTTAAACGTCTACAGCAAGAGCTTTGCTGACAGCTGGTGCAAAGTCTTCCAGCAAGATGGGCTCATCTTGTTTGAGGGACGGAAAGAAGACAGTGTGATTGAAGCAGAGGGGCAAAAATGAAGCTGGAGAGGAACAAAAGGGCAGATCCTGTCAGCTCTTGAAAGTGAGAATAAGGAGTATGTATTTCTTGCTTATTAAAATAAGCAGTCTGTAGAGGATTTTAGTGGGGAAGCAATGTAATCTGATTCACTTTGTACTAATATGCAATAAACTTAACCTCCATCCTAAAACTTGAGCAGATCCTTTCTTTTAAAAGGATGAGCCAAAACATTTTAAAGGGTTCTAATCAGTCGGTCTGCCTTTTGTGCTTCATATGCTAAGAATTTTCATTCTATTTTGAAGAAAAGTAAAAACTATGAACAATTACGTTTGTGCTTCTCACCGTTTATTTGATGCAAACTGCACAGCATGATTGTCATTAAGTCTTTCACCAAGCCCTCTCCACCTAAATTATTTGATCAACTCAAGGAATTATGAGTTTATCTGAGTGCCATCAAGATTGTTTACAAACTCAAATTTTAACAAAAAAGATCAAAAGTATTCTTATACCCTGGTGAGGATACTATAAATTTTAGTCAGTATTTTTCTTTATTTGAAAATTTTGAATTCCAACCTATTATGCCCCTTGAAATCTTGCGAATTAATATAAGGCTTACTTATATTCATTTAGTTTTTAGAGGTTCAATATTTAAATTATAAAACCTAAATGATTAGCATTTTTAAGTATTACATTGAGTGGTTATTAAGGTTCCAAAATACATAAACCACTAAAATTACTAACACAATTCTAATATAATCTCATAAAAAATAGAATTAAAACCAGTGATTGCAAAAACCCTGTGATCATTGTTATACCTAATATAAAAGAAAAAAATCAGTACCGTTACAGCTTCTCAGATTCACTATTTTGATTGATCACTTGCAGGAAGGTATTAATGTCAGGCTGATCCAATCTGTAGATGAAACAAAACTTTACAAATAAATACTAATTTGGATGGAAGAAGCAAATTCTAAAAGGCGAGCAATTGACAGGAATAATGGGCCAAATATTACCAGCCAGAAATTAATGAGACATAAAAGAACAGGATGGGGAAAATGGGTTTCAATTAGCAGCCACTATACAAAGCTAACTACTAGGGATCTTAGCTGTAAGCCCAGTGGTTCAATACCATCTTAACACAGAACACAGAATTAGGAGAAGTCTTTCCATGTCTCAAATAAAGAAACCAGTGATGTCCTTCTACAATGCACCAACTGACTCTTCTCTGCAGTATTTAATTTGGTACTGAGGCCTAAAGGGTAATGATTGCATAATGAAATGCATCCAGACAAGATCTATATTTTGGCACATCAAATGAGGAAAGACAAAGGACAACTGGCTACACTGGGCTGGAAAGGAACAGCAAGGAGAAATGAATAGCTTTGTTTTGTTTTGTTTTTCAAATTCTACAGAAATTCCATGAAGGAGTAAATAAGAAAATAAATATTATTTATTTCTTTTTTTCACAGCCTTGGCTAGGAGTCCTGCAACCAATAGATGGAAGTTACAAAGAGACAGATTATGAATCAATTTAAGTGAAAATCTCCTAACCATTGGATACACCATTAAACAGACCCGCTTCCTCAGTCCACGGGTATTTCTCTGTCACATGAACCGTTCAAGCCAAACATTCGGAGTTGAGTATATTGTCTGGGTTAGGATGAGATCACATGTTATTTAAGATCCTCTTCCACCTTGAAGTTTTAGATATATTATAAGAGCTTAGTTGTTAACCTAGTGATATAGTGAAGAGCAAGATCTTCAAGACACTACAATATGTGATAAATATTTATGATGGAAGGTAGAAATTAAAAGGCAATTTCAGTTTATGTTGCAAAAATAATCAGTAAATATACCTCCCATATTATTTCCCCGTGTGTCCTTTGAGAAACTGTGTAAATGCCTCCACAATGATGAAAGTCACACAAGTGATGTTGCTGGAAGCCAAGCAATGAGTGTGAGTATTGTTTCTTCATAGAGATGTTTCCATTCCTCATCATAAGCCTAATACCTCCTGGGAGACAACAGGTTTATACCAGGAAGATTCAGGGTCCAAAGCACTGAACCACTAAACAAGTCAAGAACAGGTGTTGTCAACAAAATTTCAAAAGAGAATCTTAGCCATTCCAATGAATTCAGGCATTGAATTGATTATACATTTGCTTTCAGGTTAAAAAATAATAACAATAAGATCTTGAGCCCTTGCTCAAAAAGATGCCTTTTAACCACTGACCGCTTGATCATAGGATCAAGGTAAATACTGGGCTATATTTGAAGCCATGAGACCTGGTCATAAAAGATCCAGTATTCAAAGGAGCCTGGTTAATCGATCTCTAAAGCAACGCTTTCCACACTGTGAAATCAATATACTCAAAGAGAAAGGAAAAAAGAGTCTGTGGTAAAAGTTTTGGAAACACTGTGCTAATATAATACTAAACTGGCTTCCTTCTTGAGGGAGTTTTCAGAGTTTTAATGTTTCCTATGACTTTCCAAGAAAGTCCATGCTATGCAGGAAATACACGCAGGCACCTCTAGACACAGCAATTACGCTTTTAAGAAACAGCATTGGCAAATAGTTCTTCTATCACTGTCTTGCCTGATGCTCCTTTGCAGTGTACTCAATAAACCTGTCCTTCTCAACTCTGATCTGAAAAAAAAAAAAAAGAAACAGCATTTAAAAGTAGAGAATAGAGCCCGGCTCGGTGGCTCAGCCTGTAATCCCGCGCCTTGGGAGGCTGAGATGAGTGGATTGCCTGAGCCCGCGGGTTCGAGACCCGCCTGGGCAGGCGAAACCTTATCTCTACAATAAATCAAAAAAATTAGCCGGGCGTGGTAGCGCGCGCCTGTAATTCCGGCTACTCGGAAGGCTGAGGCGGAAGGATCGCCGGAACCCAGCAGGTCGAGGCTGCGGTGGCCGGGAGCGGCCACGGCACTCCAGTCTGGGTGACAGAGTTAGACACCAACAAAAAAAAAAAAAAAAAAAAAAAAAAAAAAATCCACAGCCAAGGATGGTACTGCCTCCCTAGAAAACTGTTTTTCAGTTGTCAGTAACAGGAAATGTGGGCTAAATGGAAGGTTTTATTTTTTTAAGGTATAGATGTTTACTTAGACTGAGTGGTTGTAAGAGGAGATATTGCAAATACTGGAGGCAAGAAAAGGTTAAAAGAGTTCCCTGAGAGGATGGCCAGGTTTCCTCTTAAGTTTGGAAGAAACTGAGTAAGAATAGGTCCAGATATTTTCAGCTTCAGAGACAGAAAGTAGAAGATGCTGCTGCCCATTATCTCAATTTTCTTTGTCAATTGGGAGATAAGATTGTCTCTTTCCGGGAATTTGAGTGGGACAGGGCAGTGGCTGATGAATGATTTGAGGCAAGTGCAAATTTGGAAAAGTTGTTGAGGAAAATAGGAGAGGAAGTTAACTAAGGACAAATAACGAGTGAAATAATTATTTTTGTGCAAATAGGCATGGATGTGTGGTTGTTCTCAAGTGTTGCTTGGCTGCCCCTGGGTAGTAACAACCCAAAGAAATGGTAATTTTAAACCAAATTTTTTTTTTCTGAAGTGAGGTACTGTCGACAAACAAGTGTATAAAAGAGTCAAAGAAGCTTATAAAAGAGTTGTCCAAATGGTCAGCAATGAGAGGTTTACAACTAGGAGAAAATGAAGGGACTGAAGGTCTTAATGAAACTCAAAGACAGATCCAGGCATGAGTGTAAAGGAATGAGAAAACTACAAGGATAAAAGGTATAGTGGGAGTTTAATACCTAGAAATACACCAAACTAAGGAGGTGAAAGATCTCTACAGGGAGAACTGCAGAACACGAATGCAAAAAATCGTAGATGACACTAACAAATGGAAGAACCTCCATGTTCATGGATTAGAAGAATCAGTGGTGTTAAAATGACCGTATTGCCCAAAGCAATCTACAGAGTCAATGCAGTCCTAATCAAAATACCAACTTCATTCTTTTTTTTTTTTTTTTTTGAGTTGGAGTCTCACTCTGTCACCCAGATTGGAGTGCAGTGGCCGCTCCCAGCCACCGCAGCCTCGACCTGCTGGGCCCGGCGATCCTTCCGCCTCAGCCTTCCGAGTAGCTGGAACTACAGGTGCGCACTACCATACCCGGCTAATTTTTTTGATTTATTGTAGAGATGAGGTCTCACCAAGTTGCCCAGGCGGGTCTCGAACCCACGGGCTCAGGCAATCCACTCACCTCAGCCTCCCAAGGCGTGGGATTACAGACTGAGCCACCGAGCCCAGCTTCATTCTTCACAAAACTAGAAAAAACAATCTTAAAGTTTATATGGAACCAAAAAGAGCCCGAATAGTCAAAGCAATTCTAAGCAAAAAGAACAATTGTGGAGGCATCACACTTCTTGACTTCAAATTATATTATTTAGTAACTAAAACAGCATGATACTGGTACAAGAATAGACAGATTGGCCAATGAAACAGAATATAGAACCCCAGAAATAAAATCACATTCCTGCAACAAACTGACCTTTGACAAAGCGGACAAAAATATACAATGGAGATAGGACATTCTATTCAATAAATGGTGCTGGGAAAATTGGCTAGCCACATGCAGAAGAATGAAACTGGACTCCTGTCTCTCACCATATACAAAAATTAACTCAAGATGAATCAAAGACTTAAATGTAAGACCTGAAACTATAGAAATTCTAAAAGAAAACCTAGGAAACACTCTCCTGGATATCAGCATAGGCAAATAATTTATGCGAAAGATCCCAAAAACAATTGCAGCAAAACTAAAATAGACTTACGGGGCTTAATTAAACTAAAAAGCTTCTGCACAGCAAAAGTAATAATCAACAGAGTGAACCCTATTGAATGGGAGAAAATATTAGCAAATTATGCCTGAAACAAAGGGCTAAATATCCAGAATCTACAAGGAACTCAACATGAAAAAAACAAATAACCCTGTGAAAAAGTGGTTAAAGGACATGTGTCGACACATCTCAAAAGAAGACATACAAGCAGCTAACAATCATATGAAAAAAAGTTCAACATCACTAATCATCAGAGTAGTGCAAATTAAAACCACAATAAGGGCTGGCTCGGTGGCTCAGCCTGTAATCCCAGCACTTTGGGAGGCTGAGGCGAGTGTATTGTCTAAGCCCATGTGTTTGAGACCAGCCTGGGCAACTTAGCAAGACTTCGTCTCTACAATAAATCAAAAATTAGCCAGGCATGGTAGCATGTGCCTGTAGTTCTAGCTACTTGGAAGGCTGAGGCGGAAGGATCACAGGAGCCAAGCAGATCGACAGAGTGAGACTCTGTATCAAAAAAAACCAAAAAAAAACCAAACAAAAAAAACCACAATAAGATCACCTCACACCAGTCAAAATGGTTATTACTAGAAAGTCAAAGAACAACAGATTTTGGCCAGGTTGTGGAGAAAAGGGAACGCCCATCCACTGTTGGTGGGATGGTAAGCTAGTTCAGCCTCTGTGGAGAACAGTGTGGTGATTTCTCAAAGAATTAAAAGTTGAATCACCATTTCACCCAGCAGTCCTACTACCAGGGAAGTTACCAAAGGAATATAAATCAATATATATTTTAAAAAGATACCTGTATTCGTATGTTCGTTGCAGAATTATTCACAATAGCAAAATCATGGAACCAACCTAAGTGCCCATCAACAATTGACTAAAGAAAACAGTTTATATGCACTGTGGAATACTACACAGCCATTAAAAAAGAATGAAATCATGCCCTTTGCAGCAACATGGATGGAGCTGGAGATCATCATCCTGAGTGAACTGACTCAGAAACAAAACTCAGCACTGCGTGTTCTCACTCATATGTGGGAGCTAAATGGTCACAAAGATGGAAACAATAGTCACTGGAACGCTAATGGGGGAGGAAACGGGGGAGTTAGGTTCAGAAATGGCCTATGGGTTGCATGTTCACCATCTGGGGGATGGGCCAGCTGAGACCCAATCCCCACCACTACCCAGTATGTCCATGTAATGAAAGTGCATGTATACCCCCTGAATCTAAGAAAAAGAAAAAGAAAACTTCCACTTACTGTCTAAAGAAAGTAGCTGGAATGTTTGCAATGTGTTTGTTCCTAAAAAATAATAATAAAAGAAAAGGAATGATCAAGAATTGGCAACCCAGGTTTACACCTTGTAAATATGTGTAAGTATGAGTAGTGACTTTACACTGCTTCCTTGTGTGGCAGGAACTATTTTTCCTGTGCTAAGAAATTAACCCCATGCTAAGAAATCAACATTAAAATTGGTCTGATATTTTTAAATTTATTTATTTAATTTTGTTTTTGAATTGGAGTCTCACTCCATCGCCCATGCTGGAGTGCAGTAGCATGCTCATGGCCACCCCAGCGTCGACCTGCTGGGCTGCAGCAATCCTTCTG
>CAUYQG010159590.1:0-13281 GCA_963574415.1 Tarsius wallacei | reverse complement strand
AGGGAGAGAAGAGAGAAGAGGAAAGAGGTGGGGGGGTGTGGGGGGGCGGTGTGCAACACAGAAAGACTCCCTGAAGGCAATATGCAAATATTTATTAGATATAAGTTTCCTGAATGGAGATCCTGGAAGTCTTCATTTTCTTGATCGAATGGACCCGGCACAAAATTCACAAAGTAGATTGGAGGTTACAAAGTCTGGGGGAAGAGGGGATTGGGTTATTGCTTTAATGGTAACAAAGTTTTGGTCTGGGGTGATGAAAAATTTTGGAAATAGATGGTGGTGATGGTGGCTACTATAGTTAATAACAATGTAGTGTAGACTTCAAAACAGTTAAAAGAAAAGCTTTTAAATGTTCTGACCACAAAGAAATGATAAATATTCGAGGTGATGGATGTGCTAATTAGCCTCATATGTTCATTCCACAATGTGCACGTGCATGAGAATACCATGCTGTAGCCCCTATATATATGGCTATTATTTGCAAATTAAAAATAAACATTGAAATGGTTAAAATGGCAAATTTTATATATATGGGAGACCCCTCCCAAAACTCCAGAATTATCTTTTGGTGGGTGGACCCATTGTAGTACAGGCTTCCCCTGCTAGGCAAGTGTTCTAGGAGCTTATCAGCATCAGTATACCAGCTTGCATTGTTGTGAGAGGCTGTGTTCAGCTTCAGGTAAATTTTTTTGAAGATTCTTTCAACGTGTTTGCCCATTTCATGATGGGTGATTTACGAGTGCACCTACCCATGCCGTGCTGAGTGTTCAGCAGTTTTTGACCAAAAATGGCATGCCCCCTGGGTCCCACTCTCCCTATCCACCTGGTCTTGCCCCAAGTGACTTGTTTTTTGTTTTCTCACTGAAAAAAGTCCCCAAAGGAAAATGTTTTGCCAATGTAGAAGAGGTGAAATAAAGTGCTAAAAGAAATCAAAATTGATGAGTTCAAAAACTGTTTTGAGCAGTGGAAAAAGCATCTCGATAGGTGTATTGCATCAAACGGAGAGTACTTTGAAGGAGACAGAAGTTTAGCATGTAAGAATCAATATGCAATTTTGTATAAATAAATGTCAATCTTTTGTGTTCCCCCATATATATATACATATATATGTGTATAAATATATATATGTTTTGCCACAATAAAAAGGGTGAGGGAATGGCACAGACTGTGCTACTTTGCGTCCTTGCCCCTACTTTCCGTCCAAAGCATGGAAATGCTCACAGGAACCATCTAGAGACCATGAGGTGGTAAGCATGAAGGTGAAATCAACTCAGTATTCAAAAAGAAGATCATGTAGAAAGACAGTATCAGGGACCCATGGCAAGAGCAGCCTCACAGTACAAACTGCCTCTACCAGGTTTATAATTACGGAAGAAAATTGAAGTTCTATTCATTTAAGGTACTTGGTGTGTCTTCAGTTACTTGCCGCTAAATACACTCCTGACAGACATGGCTCCCTGCACTGCCACCTACTCTAGGAAATGAGTCATCTTCACACGGCGTTTAAGATTCACCCCAGTCTTGCCCCAACCTCCCCTTGCAGATTCCTCTTACCCTTTTTTCTCATATGAAAGCCAGACTCCAACTTTGCTTTTCTCATGACAGAACGTTCATCTTCCTGCTCGTGACTGCTCCTACTTAGAATGTTCTCACCTCACCTTCCCTTAGCTACCCTTCCGCTCTGCCTCTCCCTGAAAGATGTCACTGTACTTCAGAATGCTCCTTCTTCTGAAATTAAAAAAACCCTTGGTGTACCCCAATTATCACCAGTATCTAATCCATCAGCAAGCCTATTCAAGTCTACTTTCATACTATACCCTTCAAATCCACTTCCACTACCAGTACCACCTACTGCAGGCCACCTTTAATCCGATCTGGATACCCAAAACAGCCTCCAACTGGCCTCCTGGTTCCTGAGTACATCCCTCCTTCCAGTCCATTTCTAACACAATGCCAGAATCATCCCTGCAAAAATGTGGAGTCAAATCATGTCATTCTCTGGTCAAACCCTCCAGATGGCCTCCTAATGCCCCAGAACAAAATCCAAATTCCTTTCCTTGCCCTCCCAGCTCCGCCCCTCCACAATGTGGCCCACATCCGCCTCTCCAAACTCAGGTCTTTACCCTTTTCCACCTGACTTTCATCCAGCCTTGTTAGCCTTCTTCTGTTCCCAGAATATGCCGATCTAGTTCCAGTTTAAAGCATTTGCATTTGACATTCCCTCTGCCTGGAATGATCCCCATCCAGATCGACACATCCCTGGTTCCATAATTACTTAGAAATTTCTGCTCCCGTGTCCACCAGATAGGCCTTATCTAAAATAAGTACCTCAAACACACTGTCCAGCCTTCATAATATATACTGTCTGTCTTCATAGCATTTATCCCACCCTGAATTTACATGTATTTTTTCATTTTCTTATTTATCGCAGGACTGTCCTCTGGAACACCAGCATTGTGAGGGCAGGGGCTGTGTTCTGTTCGTAACTGTGTCTCCAGTGCCTGGTAACCTAGCACATGGCTACCGTAATTCATCCTGTTTACAATGCGAGAACCTGGTTCATTATTTGTGGATATTTGCAATATAAGGTCATCCAGTGTTTTCTCCAGCTTGGCCTCCTTCTCTGTCCATCCTGCCTTCACCCCAACACCTATTACAAAGTTCAGAACATTGCAATACTGGAAAAATGAATAAACATTTCCATTTCTGGTTTCATTTTAAGTCTGTCAGGAATCTCTTGCGTCATCTGTGATCTTACTTAAGCTAACAAAAATTGCCCTTCACCCATACCTACTATTTCACAGAATGATAATAACTTGATGTCCCTTCTTACCATTCTATACAGGTCCTTATGTTTTAAATACATTTGATACTAATCATTATACCATTTAATTCTATTTTTCTCTCTCATTAGAGACAGCAAAATTATATTCCATTAGGAAAAGTAAAGCCACTTGGGATCCTCCTCACAAAGAGATATCAATACATATTTTAATATAAAAGATAAGGGCTGGGTACGTGACTCATGCCTTTAATCCTAGCACTTTGGAAGGCAGAGGACTGCTTGAGCCAAGAGTTTGAGATGAGCCTAGGCAACATAGTGAGACCCTGTCTCTACAGAAACTCAAAAGACTAGCAGGGTGTGGTGGTGCATGCCTGTAGTCCTGGCTACTTGGGAAGCTGAGGTGGAAAGAATGCCTGAACCCAGGAGGTTGAGGCTGCAGTGAGCTGTGATTGTGCCACTGCATTCCAGCCTGGGTTGCAGAATAAGACCCTGACTCCAAAAATTAATTAATTACATAAAGGAAAAGATAAAGTTTAAAATCTCAATAAATAGAAATAATCATGATGTGCTATTTGAAAGGACAGGATCCCCGGCCACAAACCTGCGCACACAAATATTTGTGAACCACTCTATTTCCATTTCAAATAATTCTGCCAGATAACCGCTGCTGAAGTCCAAGTTTCTTGAGAATACCCTCCCACTGCCAGGCTCATTCCAGACAGAGTTCATGGACCTATGCCCACGACAGAGCTCTGATGACTCACGTCCCCAGCAGCACTACAACTACAGATAAAGTTATTAAAACCAGAGTTCCCCTCAGTGCACATTGGCTAGTGAGGGCAGCCGCCTGAAAGGCTGCACACTGTGTGGTTCCATATGGCATTCTCAAAAAGGCAAAATGATAGAAATAGTAAAAAGGATCAGTGGTTGAATATATTTAATGTCACTAAATTCTACACTTTCAAATGGTGAAAATGGTAAGTTTTATGTTATGCATATTTTACCATGATTTTTTTAAAGGCAAAAAAAAAAAAAAAGAGTGGTTGCCAGAGGTTCAGGAGGGGAGAGATGAATAGGAAAATCACAGGGGGTTTTTAGGATGGTAAACTATTTTGTATGAAACTGTAGCTGTGGATACATAACAGCATGCATATATCAAAACCCTTAGAACTGTCAAATACAGAGGGAACCCTAATGCACAGGGAGGACCCTCCAAAAAGCAGAATTTATTTATAAAAATTGTGTATTTATTCTTACATGTTTAAACTTCAGCACCGTCAAAGTACTCTCTGATGCAAGACACCTATTGGGATACTTTTTCCACTGCTCAAAACAGTTTTTGAATTCATCAATTCTGATGCCTTTTTTTTTTTTTTTTTTGCTAAACCTCTTCCACATTGGCAAAACATTTCTCTTTGAGACTTTTTTCTTGTGGGGAAGCCAAAAATAAGTCACTCAGGGCAAGATTGGGTGACTCATGAGGATGGAGCGCAGGGTCATGATGTTTTTGGTCAGAAACTGCTGAACACTCAATGTGGTGTGGGCAGGTGCACTGTCATTGGTGGAAGAACCAGTCACCTGTTTGCCACAACTTGGGATGTTTCTTCCACAAATTGTGATGCAATTTTCTCAAAATTTCCAGGTAAAAACTTTGGAATTTGATACAGAGAAACAAATTCTGAGTATACTACAAGGGGCCTGCCCTCCAAGAGACAACTCTGGGTTTTGTGGTTCTCCCCTTGTAGACTATGGACTCTAGTTAATTAATAAGAATGTATTGATATGGGTTCATCAATTGTAAGAAATGTACCATACGTAGTACCATATATAGAGGGTAGGGAAAGAAAGTCTATGGTACTTTCTGCTCAATTTTCTGTAAGCCTAAAACTGCTTTAACAAATAGGATATTAATTTTTTTAAAAAGCCAGGCTCGGTGGCTCAGCCTGTAATCCCGCGCTTTGGGAGGCCGAGGTGAGTGGATTGCCTGAGCCCGCGGGTTCGAGACCGGCCTGGGCAACTTGGTGAGACCTCCTCTCTACAATAAATCAAAAAATTAGCTGGATGTGGTAGCACGCACCTGTAGTTCCGGCTACTCAGAAGGCTGAGGCGGAAGGATCGCCGGAACCCAGCAGGTCGAGGCTGCGGTGGCCGGGAGTGGACACTGCACTCCAGTCTGGGCGACAGAGTGAGACTCCAACTAAAAAAAAAATTAATTAATTAAAAGAAACACATAGTTCCCATTCTGGTCATCAACGTCCACTCAAAGAGAAGTTTAAAGTCCTTAGTAGCAAATTGCTGATTTAAATTACCTTAATTGTATGTTCATATGTCTTCCCAATTTGTGGATGAGTTTTCTGTGTAATAAATACCTGTATTTTTAAATATCAGATACCTTATTTGGGCAGATTTTTTTCTATTTGAGTCTGGGTCTCACTCTGTTGCCCAGGCTGGAGTGCAGGTAGCAGGATCACAGCTCACCACAGCCTCGATCTCCTGGGCTCAGGTGGTCCTCCACCTCAGCCTCCTGAGTAGCTGGGACTACAGGCACACACCACTAGGCCCGGCTAATTTTTTGACTTTTTGTAGAGTCGAGATCTTGCTACATTGCCCAGGCTGGTCTTGAATTCCTTGGCACAAGTGATCCTACTGGCTTGGCCTCCCAAAGTTCTAGGATTACCTGCATGAGTCACTGTACCTGGTCAGATATTTACCTAGTGCCTATTCTTTGCTCTATAATAGGTACTCCTATACTTTTAAACAAATGAAGCAAAACATTTATTACACAACACCTTTGGGAAGGGAAAGGAAACGCTTCCCCAGGACTTCCCCAGGAGCTGGCTTCAGAGTGCAGAGAGCACCTTGCTCCCAAATCATTCTTCCTGCAATCTCAGAGGAAACTAGGACTCTCTCTCCCCCACCTTCTGTACATTTTTATGAATTCCTCTGCTCCTCTCTACAGAAAGAAGATAATTTCCTAGAGCAAACGGCCACATTGATATTCATGGGATAAACGGTTTGTAACGGAACAGCAACACCCCGCTAATGTAAATTTCATACACAGCTTCCAAAAGGTTAAACAATGCTGCTTAGCTCTGCTGTGCCCGGAAAGCAAATGACAGTGAGAGACTCCACCTCGACACCAAGCTGATCCTCACGCAGAAGGTTCTCCCAGGCTCGAGGGCTTGCTCCCTGCCTGGGAGGGATGCTCAACACCTTCTATCAGTCAGAGTCCCCGGAAACTCAGTGCACGCACACACACACACACACACACACACACACACACAAGCCCCCTTCAACTTCCTTGACTCAAAAATGGAAGAACACAGGTAAAGGATGGGGGAAAAGCAAAGATGGAAATATTTTCAACTTTCTTTATGAATACTTTTTCTTTTTTTAGAGACAGCATTTCATTCTGTTGTCCAGGCTGGAGTACAGTGGTACAACCATAGCTCACTGCAGCCTCGACCTCCTGGTCTCATGGAATCCTTCTGCCTTAGCCTCTCAAGTAGTGGGGACTATAGGTATGTGCCACCATGCCTGGCTAATTATTTTATTTTTTGTAGAGATGGAGTCTATGTTACCCAGGTTGGTCTTGAATTCTTGGCTTCAGGCAATCCTCCCACCTCAGCCTCCCAAAGTGCTGGGATTATAGATGTGAGCCACTGTGCCTGACATGAATACATTTTTTTTTTTTGAGTTAGAGTCTCACTCCGTCACCTAGACTGGAGTGCAGTAGCACACTCACGGCCACCCCAGCATCGACCAGCTGGGCTCTGGAGATCCTTCTGCCTCAGCCTTCCAAGTAGCTGGAACTAAAGGTGCATGCTTCCATACCCAGCTCATTTTTTATTTATTGTAGAGACAAGGTCTCGCCAAGTTGCCCGGGCTGGTCTCGAACCCATGGGCTCAGGCAATCTACTCACCTCAGCCTCCCAGAGTGCTGGCATTGCAAGCTGAGCCACCGAGCCCAGCCATGAATAGATATTTTTAAACAACTTCCCAAATACGGTTGCTGAATACCACTATTCTCTCCCTCTGGTCCTTAACTTAGCACCCTGACTCCATCCTCTCTCATTTGACCAATATTGAGTACCTACTGTGTGCAAAGTACCCTTAAAGGTACTGGGGGTACAATTCTCAGGGATGAGGCAGACAGTACACATGTTAATTTCACATTGTTAAATGCTACAAAGTAAAGTAAAACTAGGTAGTGGCATGACAAGCAGAATGATGGGGGTGGGGCATTTGTTGTATCTACTTTAGATAAGCATGTCATGGAAGGCCTTCATCAAGAGGTAACTTCTTTTTTATATTTTGTTTTAAAGATGTGGGGTACAATTCAGGATTAGATATACAAGTGGACATCACATAGGTAAAGTTTGAGCCACCCTTTGGTCCCCACTTTGCCTGGTTAAAGGCCAGGTACCCTTATTGATATTATGTCCCCACCCCAGCAGTACCCCATTA
The DNA here is from genome assembly GCA_963574415.1 of Tarsius wallacei. Lineage (NCBI taxonomy): Eukaryota > Metazoa > Chordata > Mammalia > Primates > Tarsiidae > Tarsius > Tarsius wallacei. The sequence continues at coordinate 6,029 of CAUYQG010159590.1, read as the reverse complement.
CTGCCAATCCCTTTCTTATAGTATTACGGTAAATGTTCAGGGTCCGCTTATGAGTGAGAACATATGGTACTCTGGTCTTTGTTTCTGTGATAGAACACTGAGTATGATAGACTCTAAATCAATCCAAGTTGTTGTGAAGTCCATATGTTTGTCCTTCTTTATGGCTGCATAATACTCCATTGTGTATAGGTGCCACATTTTTTTTAATCTAGTCCAGTTTCGATAGGCAGCATGGTTGGTTCCATGTTTTATGCTATTGTGAACAGTGCTGCAAGGAGGTGACATTTAAACTAAAACTTGATGAGCATGAGCCAACCATCTAAAGATGAGGCAAGACCCCCAAATGTGAACACATTTGCATGTTCAAGATTGAGAAGGAGGCAAGAGTATCCAGGGCAGAGTAAGGGTAGAAAAAAGTAGAGCGAGGATGGGTCAATGAGGGCCTTGTGACCTTAGTGAGGATTCTGGGTTTTATGCCACACACAGCAGGGAAGCAAGACGGAAGTTTAATCAGGAAAGCAAGATGATCAGATCCATGTTGGAAAAAGATTCATCTTATGATGGCGTGCTGGAAGGAGTGTAGAGGAACAAGACTGGAGACAGGCAGAGACTTTGGGAGGACCATTGGAAGTAGACCAGAGGGGAGACAGCAGCAACTTGAATGAGAAGGGTGCAATGTCTGCTGCTCAGTCTGTCCTGTATATGTGCCCAACCGAGGGACAAATGGGGGTTGATAACCAGCCCAGAAACCCAACTTGACAAGGGGCTGATTCAGGGTAGAAAGTGAGTCTTTTGGCAATGTGTCCACCCAGGGGAATGCCTTCTGCCCCATATATGAAGGTGTCTCGTCTGCTTCAGAATCCCCTTGAGCCACGGCAGCCCCAGTGTGATAGGGAGAAAGGCCTCGTGGAGAATATACTATCTTAGAAGTTGACCTAATAGAATTTGCTAATGGATTTTATGGGGGTAAGTGGAGAATTAAGTGACTTCCAAGTTTTAAGCTTGAGCATCATGGTGGGTGGTTCCATTTCCTGAGGTGGGGAAGACTGATGAGGAATAGCTGTATAGGGTTAAAACACCAGAAGTTTTATTTTAAATATTTTTTTCTAAAGGTAAGGTCTCACTATGTTGCCCAGGCTAGAGTGCAGTGGTACGCTCATAGCTCACTGCAGTCTTGAACTCCTGAGCTCAAGTGATCCTCCTGCTTCAGCTTTCCAAGTAGCTAGAACCACAGATGCATGACCCCACACATGGCTAACTTTGTTTCATTTTTTGTAAAGGAGTCTCACTATGTTGCCCAGGCTGGTCTTGCACTCTTGGCCTCCAGCGATCCTTTCACCTCGGCCTTCCAAAGCACTGGGTTTACAGGCATGAGCTACGTACCCAGTCAAGCAGTTTAATTTGAAGTATTTATAGACATCATATGGACAATCAGGTAGGGAGAGAGTGGAGAAAGGAGAGAGAAGACTCAACTCCCTTTGGAGGCTGGAAACATTTAGAGGTCAGACAGAAGAAATGAAGCCAGCATGTCCCATGCTTGACTCAATGGCTCACACACACTCATGCAATGAAATAGGACATGAAGACCATTTGTTCCAGAAACAACTGCCTGGCAGGTAGAGGCTGGGTGTTGTTCACTCAACATGTGTTTTATAGCTCATTTTCAATCAGGGGCTCCCGTATAAACCCAGACAGTAGATCATCTACAAATTTAATTAACTATATTTGTGCAGAATCTCAATTTGACCATAAAAATTTAATGTTTAATACAGTTTAAGGTTCAATGGCCTTTCTTTTTAAAAGGAGACAGATGAAATGGCCACAGATTAATTTTTCCGGTCATCCTCAATATATCAGAGTTATGAAGACAATGGGGAAGAGTGGACTTTGCAAGTACCAGTCTGAATACAGGATAAAATACAAGGTTTAACTACCTTCTACTAAACTCTCCTTAAACAAGAATTGTTTTCACTAATTAACACTGTAGTCTCTAGTCTCTGAAGCCAGGTATCTTATGCCCAGGCAGAAGAACCGTATCACCTTCTAATATGCCCTCACCTTTGAGTATATATAGGAACTGAATATTTGCTAATGAATTGCAGGAAAGTTCACCCCAAAATATGGCGTTTTTCCTCAAGGTCTCCCTGTCCCTCCCCCCCACACCATCTCTCCCAAGCTGCTGCTTCTGGCTGTTAAAATTATCTATTGAAGGAAAAGAGGAAGAATGTAACCAGTCATTACCCAATCATTTTTCAAAATATGCCTGTCTCGGTTTCATTCAACTTCCAGATAGAACTATTTGCAAGTAATTTTCTCCACCATCCATTCATTCTCCCAATCATTTGTTACCCCTCAATGTAATACCTCATCCCCTCCCATAATATGTTTTACCAGAAGGCATGCCCCCATGCTTTCTGTAACCTTGAGATGGTGTTTAAGTTTCTGTAACTCATTGGGAAGTTGGGTCTTCATTCTGGAAGCTCCAGTGTATACACACGAAATAAAGTGTTATAAAGAGCACTAGACCTGGATTCCAGTCTTGCTTCTGCCATTTGCTAACTGTGTGACCTTGGGCAAAGCGGTTACCATCAGTTTCCTCTGAATAAGAGGGTGAGGAATGCATTGTCTGTCTACTCCCCTGGAGAGTTAAAGAACCTGAATAAAAGCAGGATATGTAAAAATCAACTGCCATTTCTGTCACCAGAATAAGCGTGTTCAGCTACACAACCTTCACGTTGTTCTGAAACATTTTATGCTATAATACCCGGGATGTGTCTGGCATGCCCAATACCCATGCAACACACAGCATGAGCACTTTCACACTAGCACGTGGTTCTTCCATGCATGCTTCCTTTTTTACTCACTGGAAGAGATTTTAGAGATTAATTAATTCATGCTTCTTTGAAATAGGAGGCCACTAAGGCCCAGAGAGGTGAAATGACAGTAAATCTCTCTCAGCCTAAGTTTCACCATCTGTTAATTAAGGGGCTTAGAATAGAGAAATCATTTTAAAACTGTGTTTCACAGCAGAGCCCACCCACAGGCTTGGGGGAAACAGAGAGAATATGGTCCCTATTCACCCTGAGCAGATCTGCTTTTGGGTCACCGTATAGTTCAGTTCTGCATACAATTAGTTAGGAAAGAGGGTTTCATACTGCTGATAACAATAAAATGTTTTCAAACAACTTTTGGTTTGTAAGAGTTGACAAACTGGCATGGCCAAATTCCAACAGTAGACTCTTTGAACTGAAATATGGTCTAAATGTGAATGTCCTCAGGCAGATCACAGCGCTCCAATGAGTCCCCTGGTCCCCACAGCTTCCATTTGTCTCATACCAGCCCACTTCACTCAATTAATTAAGTATGTGGTTGGCCCCAGAAAAAAACCCTAGCCTGCCAATGCTCACATTTTGGGAAATCCCATGGTTGGTTCACTCGGTTGTGTTCTTATTGCCATGCTTCGGATGCCAATTGGGCTGCTCTAAAATGTAAGAGAAGCTTAGACAACATAGTGTACTTCACTCTCACAGAGCAGTTGGTGTATAAGCAGTCAGGGCAGATGTGGTAGTTCTGTGGCATCTGGGAACAACGTTCTTCTGCCTTGTCGCAATATCATCATCAACCTGACACTAGGCACCTATGAGCGCAGCTAAAACTCAAGATTCCTAAAGGGAAGAGGGAGAATGGCTGCTAGGAGAGCACTGTCAGTTTATGCCGCGTCTTCTTTATTAAATATAAATGCTGAGGTCAGAGACCATGAGACAAGCTTTCACATACCCTGCGTGGTGCCCTGTACACAAAATCTGTGCAGGTAGCTGCTTAAAACTCACTTACTAAGACAGAAAACCAGTAGGAAAAGAGAGACTATAAGTAGAGAAAACAGATTGGATGTGAGAGAACAGTTCAGTTTTAGACATGTTTAACTTGAAATGCCTGTTGGGTATCATATGGAGAGGTCAAGTTGACAGCTGTGTAGACCAGTCTGCAGTACAGGGGCAAAGAGTGAACAGGGAATGTCAATTTGGAGTAATCAACATGTAGACTCTATCTAGAGTCTTGGATGAGCACCCGGAGGGGTGGGGGAAGTGTGAGGGGAGGGGGTAGATGTAGACAGAGTTTTGAAAAAGAGAGCCCAGGAAGTAGGTCTGCAGGTGCATCAGCATTTAGAAGTTGAGGAAATGAGGAGAAATCAGCAAATAAGACAAAAATAGCACACCAGACACAGTGGCTCATACCTGGATGCCAGGACTTTGGGAAGTTGAGGTGGGATGACCATTTGAGGTTAGGAGTTTGAGACCAGCCTAAGCAACATAGTGAGACCCTGTCTCTTCAAACACATTTAAAAAAATTAGCTGGGCATGGTGGCATACCTGTAGTCCCAGCTACTCGGGAGGCCGAGCCAGGAGAATTGCTTGAGCCCAGGAGTTTGAGGCTGCAGTGATACAGTGAGACTCTGACTCTGTTAAAGAAAATGAGAGAGAGAGAGAGAGAAGGAGAAGAGGAAAGAGGAAAAGGAAGGAAGCAACGAAGGAAAGAAGGAAGCAAGGAAGGAACCAACAGCTCTTGAGGTAAGAGAGGAGAAAGGATGCTATTTCTTTACCAAGGGAAGGATTTCAAGAAGGAGGTAATGATCAATTGTGTCAAAGGCCACTAATAGGTTGAAAATAAAGAATCAGAAGTGAACATTCAATTAGCAAGGAGAAGTCATCAGTTACTGGACACTGTTTCAGTAGAATGCTGATGGCAAAGACTGTTTGGAACAAATTCAAGAATGAATCAACCAGAAGAATTGGAGACAGCAAGTGTTGATGATTCTTCTAGGGAATTTTGATGTAAAAAAGCATAAAAACAGAGTATAGCTGATGAGAAAATAGGGGAGAGAGGGTCAAGAAAACTTATTTTTAAAACGTGAGAAATAATAGCCTATTTCATTGCTAATAGGAATGATCCATTAGGGAGATAAAATTTAATGATGTAGGTGAGAGGGAAGAATTGCAGCAGTGTCCTTGCGTAGGCAAGAGGTGATTGGATCTAATGTGGAAGTGGAAGGAGGAATTAGACAGGAGCGTGGACAGTTCATTCTTGGTCACAGCTGAGAAGGCAGAGTGGGTCGATGTCAAAGCTGGAAAATGAGTAGATGCGATGGAGGAATCTGGGCTCCTTGCATCAATCTTTTCCCAGTGGAATAGGAACAAGATCATCATTGGGAGGGAGGTATTAAAGTTTTTAAAGAAGAAAATGAGATATAAAATGGTTATGTCGAAAATGGGACAGTGAATGGGCTAAGAATATATAGTCTGTCTGCCTGGCAACATCAAGAGTCACCTTGAAAATTATGGTCATGAATTTAAAGTAAGACCAAATCAGACCAATTACATGTTTTATTCCAGCCACGTTCCGCTGCACAGATGCAGGCATGAAGAAGGGAGCATAAGCCAAGGGTGTATGGAAGGTAATGATGACAATGACTGACCTTAGAAGTTTAAAAGGAAAGTGAGGTCATTATGGTGGTGGTGTGGCGTTAAAAATAAAAGCAGTAGGGTTAATAACCCCAAAGTCCAGGCAGGTTTAAAAGACTGTTGGAGTTGAGAGCTTGAGGTAGTGAACAGAAAGATGGAGATGATGGTTAGAGATTAGGTCACAGGAAACAGAATTACGGAAGGGGAGGAAGAAAGGAAGCATAATGGTACAGTTGGAGTAAGACTGTGTGGGTGAGTGACAGAGGAAAAGGAAGCCTGGTTACGAGGGCATAGAGCACACCGGTCCCACAACTTCTAGGAGGGGCCTCTGCACTTGGAACAATGGAACAATACCACGCTCCCCAGAAGTCAACACGTCAATCAGCAAGATCAAGAGGTGAATTTACCCTTTCCCCAGTAAGGGTTCAGGAGCATAAGGGCTGGGCATGGTGGCTCCTACCCATAATCCCAGTGCTTTGAGATGCTAAGGATGGAGAAACCCTTGAAGGCAGGAGTTTGAGACCAGCCTGAACAATGTGGTGAGATTCTGTCTCAGGAAAAAAAAAAAAA
>CAUYQG010159588.1:0-16233 GCA_963574415.1 Tarsius wallacei | reverse complement strand
CACAGAAACAAAAAACTAAGTACCACATGTTCTCACTCATATAGTAGACCTTGATCACCCAATGTACTACCACAAGAAAATGACTGACAGTGGTGGGAAACTGGGGGGGGGGGGGCCATGGGATTAGTGGTGATAAATATCTGTCTGGGGATGGGGAGACACCTCTTATCATCAAGGGTGCCTGAACGAAGCATTTTTGTATGCCTAACCCCTAACTGTACCCCATAATACCATAATAAAAAAAAATTCAAAAAAAAAAGAATAAAGTGTAATCGTAGGATGATAGAACACTGCTCTTCCACATCTTACCACCATCATCACCATCACATCTAGGGCTCTTGTAAATAACTGGAGAATAGAACTGAAAGAATGTCCAGCTCAAATACTATTTAAGAAAGTCTCTAGGAAAATGCAAAGACAAAAGGGGAGAGAAATACAAAATCACCAGAAGAAATGTTAGTCTCTGATACCTGTGGCTACAGAAAATAGTAATTAGAGCCTAATTCCTAGTCAGAAAAACACAAGTCTGATTTTCATTTTCTATGTATTTCTCTTATTTGTTTAACCTTAGTGTACAAATAAAGTATTTTAGAATTCTCAACCCATACCTCCATGATTAACACTTTTATCAACTAGAATACATAGATTGTATGCAGTTCTTTTGTTTGTAGACTAAAAATATCCAGGCAAAACCCCATTTCTCAATATTAAGTCAGATCCTTTTCTTCCTATCCCCTTTAGTATGTTATGTGATTTATTGTAATAGATTTAGATTTATTTTGGGGGAATTTCCATTTCATGTTTCTTTATTTTGGTTGGTTTGTTTAGATATGCTTGTAGTATATTCACTTTTTGTGGTATAAACTTTTCTTTTGAAGAGCCAGGGTTTAGCTCTGCCATCCAGGCTGGAGTACAGTGGAGTGCAGTGGTGTGATCATAGAACTTGTGTAATCTTGAACTCCTAGACTCAAGCATTCCTCCTACCTCAGCCACCTGAGTAGTTAGGACTACAGTACTGCGCCCCCATGACCAGCTAAGTTTATTTTTTAATTTTTATAGAGACAGAGTCTCGTTATTGGCTCAAACTGGTCTCCAACTCCTGGTCTCCAGCAATCCTCCCTCATTGGCCTCCTAAATGCTGGGATTACAGACGTGAGCCATCACTCAATCTGTGGGGTAAATGTCTATGTTTTGATAAATGCTTAAAGTAGGTAATACACCTCTATATCAGAGTTGAATACACAAAACTTCCATCACTGAAAATATTTCAACATGACACATATTTACAAACATCTTCTCTCCTAAACCCAACATGTGTCCAACTGATTATTCTCCCTCTAATTTTGCCTTTTGCAGAATGTGAAATATGTAGCTTTTTTTGACTGGCGTCTTTCACTTAGCAAAATGCAATTAAGAGTCATACATGTTATTGAGTGATACAATTGTTCATTCTTCTGTATTACAGAATAGTATTTAATTTTATGAATTATTACAGTTTATAAATTTGCCAAGTAAAGGATATCTGGGTTATTTCAGTTTTGGGCTAAGATATTTGCACACCATTTTTTGTGTAGATATGTTTTTATTGATTATGGAGAGATAGCTAGATGTAGAATTGCTGAATTATATTGGAGGTATACATTTAACTTTATAAGAAACTCGTATAAGTTATTTTAACAGATTAAATGGCGACTGTACTATTTTGAATTCTCACTAGCAATGTATGAGATATTAACTTACCCTGCATTCTTGTTAAAACTTTACTTGTCCGGGCTCCGTGGCTCAGCCTGTAATCCCGCGCCTTTGGGAGGCTGAGGTGAGTGGATTGCCTGAGCCCGCGGGTTCGAGACCCGCCTGGGCAAGCAAGACCTCATCTCTACAATAAATAAAAAAAAAATTAGCCGGGCGCAGTAGCGCGCGCCTGTAGTTCCAGCTACTTGGAAGGCTGAGGCGGAAGGATCGCCGGAGCCCAGCCGGTCAAGGCTTCAGTGGCCGGTAGCGGCCGCTGCACTCCAGTCTGGGCGACAGAGTGAGACTCCAACTCAAAAAAACAACAACAACAACAACAAAAACCAAAAAAAAAACAATAGTCTATACAATAAAATTTTTTACAAATTCAGGAAAATAATTATAAATCTTCCATAAATTACCAAGTCATTTTTGATGCTGGCATTTTTGTTTCAGGCATTTTACGAAGTAGGGCCCATTCCACACGCCTATTTCTTTATCTAAATAAAGTAAATAATGAGATATTTCGTATCACAAAATGTTCCAAATTTCATAACAGATTGTGGACATATATTCATTATAGCTATGCCAACAATTTCAGTGAGAATAAGAAAAAGACAGGAGTAGACAAATGTTTTATGCCTTAAAACCCTATTAATGGTTAACAAAATGTTAAGAATGATTTCAAATGCTAAGCAAGGAAGATTTAAAAGATTCTCACACATTTACTACCACAAGTTCAAGACAGAACAAACCATTTGCCTTCCTGTCTCAGAAATCAACAGAAACTGAGACAATATCTGCAAGATTTGAAATGTCATTGTGAATGTGACTAGCGCTGTAGGTCAGATTCCCTGATTCCGAGTTGGAGATTTTTTTTTTTCAGGAGAATTGCTGGGAGAAACACCCAAGAAAGAGTAAGAGAAGCAGAATGGGGCAGAAGGCAAGGTTGAATTGTTACAGGTATAACAAAGGCCTCAGTCTATACCCTCAGAAGCCTGCAAGGTGACCCTCCAGGGTAGTCTCAGGATGAAGCAATGGAGAGAGTCTTGGTACCCTATTGCTGAACACTCATTGGAGGACGATGTCCCTAGGACAGAAGCATAACCTTGAGCAAAGCAACTCTTTGGCTGAGAGAAATTCATGAGGAGGAATTCAGCTGTGAGTCCAATCAGCCACACTTATTGGTGACCAGTCCAAAAGAGGGAGAATCTAGGCAATATATACAACTTCTACCACAACTAATTATCTGTTTTATCTAGGTAAAAGGCAAGGGCTTTGAAAATAAAGTGAGGCAAAATCAAAATTCATTACATATTAACCTCAATCTATTATACCAAAAGACTTTTATCTGTTCTATTTTTTATCATGTCTTCCTGTTACTTCTGGGAATTTGACTTCTAATTCCACTAAAATCAGAAATGATTAAAGAAGATGCCTACCAACTGAAGTGTGTCCAGAATATATACCGACTATTTTATTTATTTGTTGTAGCTCCAAACGTATAATCATATATATATATACATATATAGAGGTGGATCTTGAAGATTACTGTTGGGTTTCCAGAAAGCATAATGTAATTCTCACTTGATTTTATGTTATTTTCTGATGCTCTGTATCCTTTGCTGAGAAATTTGAACTCCAAGTTTAAACCTTCACCTATACTAGAAAATATTGCTCATATCTCTGCCATGTATCTTGACGACACTGAGAATTTTTGTAAGTAAACTTTTCATTCACCTTAGTGATATCTGAGCTGGCCTATTCATCAATCTGAAAATTGTTGAATCTGCTAACATTCAACACAGTGTTTGTACAACTTTAGTGATATTTTTCATTACCCATAAGCTTAAAAAATTCTTCATCATTCAAGTAAGTTAGTTTCCTTTTCTTTCTTTAAAACATTCCATATTTTACACTTAGATCCCTCAACTACCAGTGATTTATCAGTTATGTGATATGAATGAGGGTCAATGGATTTTTATAGAAATGTCTGGCAAATTATCACAATAATAATTCTTACTCCAATCTCTTTTTATATATTTGAGTCATCTATTTTATCATATAATTAGGGCTTATATTTACACTGAGGACTGTTTCTGACCTATCTATTCCACAAATACAATACCTGATTATATTCTAATGCTTTGTCTGACTACTCTTGCATCAAATTTACTCTTTTAAAAATAAAGTATTAAATTAAACAATGAATGAAATGGTCAGCAAAGTGCTCATAATAATATTTTCTTTCATCTACAATTTCAGATTAATTTTAGAATAATCTAATACTATTGCAACTGTGTAACCCCTTAAGTATTTACATATTAATTTATAGTAACACTTTCCAGGGAACATCATATCTCTCTTCATTTAGCAAACTATTGTCTTAGGTATCTTTAATTTTTTATAATGTTCTTCACGTGTTTGTCAAATATATCTTTTTAAGATTATTAATAGATGTTTGAATTATTTCAGGTTATTGTATATAACAAATTGTACAGCAAAATTTCAAACTTCTTTTGCCTATATATAAGAAAGCCATGATTTTTTTAATCTTTATTTTTCACTGAACCATGTTATTAAATATAGATTTCAATAATAAACAATTACACTGAAGAAATCTTGGAGAATCAAAAGCAGTTAAGACAAATAGAAATAATAGTCTTAAACCAAAATATATACAAATACCACAAATGTAAAAGGACTCAATATGTCAATATACATGCAAAGATTGTCAGACTGGAATAAAACCTAATACTAAACTAAATATTACTTATAATATGTGTTGTGTAATAAGAAACACACTGATACAAAAAGACACAAAGTATTAATGTAAAAGAATAAAAAAGATATACCATGTAGCATAAGGTGCAAAACTCCCAATGTACATACATACAGTTTTGTTAGAAAGAAAAGGAAGGAAGGAAGGAAGGAAGAAGGGAAGGAAGGAAGGGAGAGATGGAAGCAAAAATTAATATAGTTATTCATCAGAAAATATTATTGGATAAAATAATGTTCATGTTGAGATTTATGTTTCCTCCATTTTTAAATAGGACACCTTAGAAGCTATTAAGGAATGATAAAATTTATTTAGAACACTTAGAATTTAAAGACATTAGGGGCTTTTAGATATCTTCTAATTCAAAGGTTGTCCTTTTATTGTTTCCTTTGTGTTAGTGACATACTGTTTGCATAAAAAAAGGTAAATGCAGGATTGTATAACTAGGAAGATACAGTTTGAAAACCAATTGAGTCTCACCTACTCTTTAATTAAAAAATAACTAGACCCAATAAAGTCCTAATCACACCACTTCTTAGATGCTCAATCTGGACTCTTAGCAAAGGACTCTCACATGTTACCATTCTCTAACTTGAATTTAGTTACCTAAAATATTTTCACACAAGAAATTATCATTTAGAGAACAGGAACACATAATTCTTTAATAAAGTTGTCTTTAACTTTTTTGTTTGCCTGATTTTTTAACTGACTAAATAAGTACTCTAGAAACCAATAGAAGGTAAAGTGTTCATATTAAGTCCCTTCACTGAATATATTTAATATTACTGAATATATTTAATATTAGTCACTGACAACCTAACTTTCTCCAGCACATTTAATAAGCATATTAGAAAATGTAAACTGTCTTACAAAGGATACAATACTGTTTTTGTAGGCATGATGCCTATTAAAAGTGATATTCTACAAATTCAAATTAATAAAAATTGATTAAAAAAAAATCTTTGTGGCTCAGCGGTATCCAGTTTGTTGAAGCAAAGTTACAATAGTGAGGGCTTAAAAGTCAGACATACTTTTGCCTGTAGACTTGCCAAGGGACAATGTAGTATAAAGTCACTCAATCAAAAGTTTCTCTGAATAGAATAAACATGTTTGCTTTTAATGGGCTACAATGTAATTTTAGGTAATTGTTTCCTTTATCTTTCCTGAATTTTGAAATTAATCTCTGGATAATTAACAAATTATTATGTTACTTTCAAGATAGCTTTAAAAATCCCTTAAAGTATGAGAACAAAAATCATCTTGCACTAGTAGAAAAAGTACTATTATAAGTAGCTAACTTATTACAGTGGTGGTAATGATAATGTAATTATTTTCTTTTAAAGAAGGAATAGTTGGATCACTTCTTACACATTTATTCATTTGTGAGTGAAAATTAAGAGAAAATCCAAAAACTTCAAAATGGTCATACATTAAATGTAAAAATAAAGTGAAAAAAATCATGCTGTATCATATTACTATAGGAAAAATATATCATATTACTCTGGGGAATGGTTATAAAATATTAAAATAAGCATGAATTTGAATTTATGGATGAAAGACTAAATAAATATGAGGGATGTAAAATAATAACTGCAAAATAATGATGATAGCTCACACTTTTTAGTGTCCTATTTCTTTATGTATATTATGCTACTTAAACCTCACAAAATTCTCTGTGATACCTAAAATTATCACCTTAATTTTTTAAATTTGAGGAACTAAACACGAAATACACAGTCAGCCATATTTTAGATACTAGCCATGGTATCAAAAAGGCTGGAAACCATAGGATATTCACATGTAAGAATAAGGAAGCTAAGGATTCCAAGTCCTAGAAAGTTTAAATTTTAAAAAGTTATGCCTTCGTATTTTTCATACATAACTAAATTCCTTTGCTCCCTTTATATGTAAAAAAACTTTACACAAATGATTTCCATTTTCTCAAAAAGAAATAACTGATAAAACCCTTAAAATTTGATTTCTTCCCTTAATATACTCCCCTTAGAGTCTTCTTATTTTTCATTTTTATTTTTGAAGAACTTATCAAATCGATCTTAACTTTCAATGTTTGGTCTACATTACAATACTAAATTTTATTTGTTATTAAAAATTGTACAGTCCATCTTCCTCTGTTTAACTTAATGAAAAAGAGCATAATGAAATGTCTAAGAAGAGTTTTTCCCAATGACTTTAATTTAATGTGCTGTTACCTCCTGTAAGTATCTCTGCAGTATAATTCTAACGGCTACTGAATAACTCTAGGAAACAACACATCTTTGACAGAAAATTTAATTATGTTCTCCGATGCTTAGTGTCACTGCACACAAAATGAATGTCAGATCTGGATTTTCACGGCAGGTGTTAGCCCATAGGATAACTTTGAGCAAATTCATTTTGATGCCTCTTCTGCACAGACTCAGCCCCTTGCCAGAACATGACTTGCTTAGAAGAGAAAACAGAGATTGGGTTTCAGGATTCATTTGCCTCCTTGACTTGTAAAGTGAACACATGTGCATCTGTATATTCGCTCTGTAAATATTCAATAGTAAAGCACATGAAAATGTTATTCCAAAGTGCCATATGATTAAATATTTTTGTTTATAAGCTTTCAAATTGTACTAGTAGAAAAATCCAATGGAACACCAAGCAGCAGAGAGAAAGAGAGAAGCATAAAACTATTATTATTATATAGACTTTTAAATGTCTTATTTTTGTTTCCTTTTAGGGAAAGTAGAGGCAATTTATCAATTCATATTTCATTATTTTTAGTAAACTTTGCACTCTACAGATTATAATTACCTGTGGCTAAAAGACTAAAAGATTGGAAAAATAGCATATTATTTTCTCTCTACATGCATGTACAAATTATTCTCTGGTCTGACACATTCAAACGACATCACTCCAAATTCTAAAAGTGATTTTATCAAGGGTTCTTACTAAGTAACTATCAAGAAGAGCTAAGAATTTAGATCTAATAAAAAAACTAAGAGCACCCTTCCATTTCCTATGTAATCAATTAACTCATAAACTCCAATTACCTTTAGCAGTTGGCAAAAGGGATGTCCTGCCAGTTTCAACTTCTCTATAACAACCTCCACTGCCATTTTTGTCCTGTAAAACTTGTAATGATATATATTCAAATCAAATTTCAACTTAAATAAATGAAACCCATGGAATGTAAGAAGTAAATGAGATATATGCTGTTACGTTTTCTAAGCACTTTACATACAAATTGTCATTTAAAGTCACAAGAACTCATGAAGTAAATACTTTACTATTCTCCTTCCACAAATAAAGACAAAAACGAAGGCACAGAAAGATAAAGTAACTTGTCCAAAGGTCACCCAGATTCTTAGTAATAGACTAGGATTCAAGCTCAAATAGGCTCATTCTTAACCGCTGGGCTACTTAGAACTATTTCCCTAAGTCTTTTCCCTGTCCTTATGTCCACTTCTCCTTCCTAGTTGTTTTTTTTAGCTTTGTAAGAGCAAACATTTTGTTAGCAAATATATTTTGTGTTCACACGTAAGCCTACAAGATGTTAAATAAATACACATCTGACTGTGTATAACTTGAGAGAGAAGCAGGAGAAGTTTTTATCAGGACACTATCAGTAATTTCAGCCCATATGTATTGCTACACTGGGCACACCACTGAGCTAAATTCTGGGGATTTAACAAAAATGAGATTGTCCTTGCTTTTATATAAATCTCAGACCTTCAATATACTCTATATTTCCTCCAACTACCCTGTGCAGGACATGCAGAATATATATTTTTCTATAGGCAGTACTGCCAGCATTGACCTAGGTGAGAGCCCACACTTCCTTCCAATATTTAAAAACGTAAGTCATTAAATAAAATCCCACACATAAGTATCACATTTCATAATTTATCAGTTGTCAATCCTATCTCACATGCTCAAGAAATCTAATCTGTTTGTTTTAAGAATCCAAGGATTACTGAGGGAAAGAGAATATTATAAAACCCGGTGGACAATTAGCTCATAACCATGGTTTGACCTATGGCAACACAAGGCCACACAGAATCTGTAGAAAACTGAAATTGGATTATAAAATATAAAATCCAGGGTAAGAAGCTTGAGAAGAGATGATTCAAATGGATGGCTATATTAATAGATCAAGCTAAAAAAGTAAATGATATACTGAATGCAAGAATCACTGAAAAGTAAGATCCAGTGCCATGACCAAGACCCGTGGTGTTTATGAGAAGATTAGGAAACAGGCAACTGTCATGGATCCAGGCAGGTGACTGGCAATAGGGAACCATCATCCACAAATTGGAGTAAGGGAACTGGGAAAGTAATTATTGTAGGATCCAAGGAAACTGAAGAAATTCTCTCTGATTCCTAATAATAGAATTTTTTGGTACTTGAATTGGGAATATATCTATAAGTAGAAGGCTGGACAATTACTTAGGAATACTGGGGAAGCTGCATGAACTTTAACACCTACTTTTTATTGTGATATAATTTCTACTCTTCTAATATGTAGGAAATAAATGATTAAAATGGGTAAAGGTATAAAAATAAACACTTTTTAAAACACCCAGCCGGGCTTGGTGGCTCAGCCTGTAATCCTGCACTTTGGGAGGCTGAGGTGAATGAACTGCCTGAGCCCACGGGTTCGAGACCCACTAGGGCAAGTTGGCAAGACCTTATCTCTACAATAAATCAAAAAATTAACTGGGTGTGGTAGTGCACGCCTGTAGTTCCAGCTACTTGGAAGGCTGAGGCAGAAGGATCGCTGGAGCCCTGCAGGTCGAGGCTGCGGTGGCTGGATGTGGCCACTGCACTCCAGTCTGGGTGACAGAGTGAGACTCCAATTCAAAAAAAATTAAATAAATAAATAAAACACTCACTTGGTATAATGCTCATTTCTGTATACTCATTAATACCTAAACACCTACCTCTCATTTTCATACTATATGTCCCCACAGCGCTGTGTTGGACTCAGAGGTCTATGTTCACAAACTGTGTGTCTTCTCTAGAGAATATCAACCAATATAGGCAACATGGTACCAGATATATCATTAATCAATATTTGTGATATTTCAGCCTCTATGTAGATGTGGTAGAAGGTATGATGCGGATGCGAAGGGTATGAAGAGGTTCCTCCATTCTTTACAAATACATCTTCTTTAAGAGCCCAAACAATATAGTCAATAATCTGAATACACAAGACACTGCTTAAGTGAGACATTCATTCATTAATACCATCATACAAGAAAAAATTTGTTCATCATATTAACTGGTCTGGAACCAAAAGTAAATATATTAGCAAGAAGAACAGAGAAGTCTAGAAATAGAAATGAAGAGGAGCACAGATTATTGCTCCCGATTATACAGTTCAGAACTACACTAATTTAATTACTTTTCCAAATATATATATATGTGTGTGTGTGTGAGAGAGAGAGACATATCATCCTCCAAGGCAGAATTCTTACTAATACAGTTATGTGTTGCTTAAAGATGAGGATATATCCTGAGAAGTATTCTGTTAGGTGATTTTGTAATTGTGCAAACACCATAAAGTGCACTTACACAAACCTAGATGGTACAGCCTACTACACATGTAGGTTGTACGGCACGGCTTATTGCTGCTGACCTACAAACCTGTGCAGCATGTTACTGTACTGGAGACTGTAGGCAATTATGACACAATGGTAAGTATTTTGGTATTAAAACATCTGAACATAGACAAAAGGAAATGGCTGTGCTAGGACATCATGGCAACTATGACATCATGATATCACTAAGTAACAGAAAATTTTCAGCTCCATTTAAATCTTATACGACCACTATTGTATATGCAGGCCTTCATAGACTAAAATGCCATTATACAGTGCATAACCATAGTTTAAAAGCATTTAAGGGAAAGAAATCTGACCTAGACTGAGGACTCAATAAGCGTCTTTCTGAGAAAGCAATCTCAGAGTTTAGATCTAAAGGATTTACAACGAAGGAGAGAGGATGAGTTATGTACAAATATGGCAACCACACTTACTTAACTTACTGCAATGACAAATGCCTCCTTAGCACAACCCGCTTCATTGCTTTATTAACACTAACTATTTATCTCTAAGTCAACACTGTCTCTTTCATGGTCTATGACACCCCTGCTACATTTTTCTATGTACTTTGGAACTCAAATTAAATGGTGAACAAGTTTCCTATACCTTCATTTTTTAAAAAAAAAATTATGTACTTTAACTCCGTGAATCAATCTGAGTTCTACATCCATTTTTGAAATGTAAAGTTGAGCTTTATCACCCAAATATTTTAGTCCCAGATTGATATGGCAGAAGAAAGATGGCTAAGTTTGTAGAGACAGACCTGAGATCAAATTCCGGTCCTGTCTTAACCTTATAATTTTTTCCAGACCTATCATCCTCCTCTCAGAAGCCGTTTTTTCATCTGGAAATTAAAATAAGAAAACAAACCTCATATGATTTCTTTTAGAACTATATCACATAATACATGGAAAACGCCTGAAGCAGTATTGGGAATAATATAGACTAAACAGCAAAACTAACTATCCTCATCTCTGTAGTATATGCATTTTTAATGTGTGAAACTAATTGTGAAGATTCTTATATTTAATCTGAAATCATTTTTTTCCGTGACAAAAACACCTCACAAAATTAAATAATTCCAACATTTCAGCCCAACTAAAAACAAATCCAGAAGCAGAGAACATATGGGTGTGAGTATGAGGGGATTTGGGAGAAAAGAGGGAATTCAAAAAAGAAAGAAAGAAGGAATAAAAAAAAAGAGGGGGAAGGAGATTACCTAACTTGGTTAATCAAAACTTTACTTCAATTAAGTTGTTTTCATCACATGAAGTGAGAAAAACAAAGGTTGTTAGCTTTGACAAAGTAATAACAAAGGTTGGCCAAGGTCTAATCTTGAAAAGTGTTGAAGAACGAAAAGCAGGTTGAGGGAAAGTGATCTCAAGTCAGAGACTGGCTCATGATATCAAGACAAAAGGAATTCATGGAATGTGGTGGTGGGGCAGAGGGTGAGGGGTGTCCACAGGCAAAAAGACAAGGCTTGGGTTGCAAGAATTGCAAGTCTGTGAAAATAGTACCAAAGTATAAGAACACAGACAAAGCTCCAATCTTCCTAAAAGCTGCCCACCTGAAAAAAATTAATCACATTTAGTTAAAAAATACAAGTGAAGGATATCACAAACACGCACTTATACATGAAATGGCATAATATCCCTAAATATTATATTAAATGCATAGAACAGATATGGATATTGAGAACAAGGAGGGCTTTTTTTTTTTTTTTACCCCAGCAAACAAGAATCCCTTTGCCTGTACTGCAAAATATAAAATAAATTCCTGTCACTGTTTTTCATCTAATAGCACACACTGATCCAACTATCAAAATCAAATATATTTGCAATGTATTTAAAATGACACCCACTGAAAAATGAAACCATCTAAATCCAGTGTTAGTGAATTAATGAGTTTTTTATGTAAATTTTACATAATTTATATTGAAATTTGTCCTTGTACTCACCATCACTCTCAATGAATAACAATGAAAAGGTTTTCATATTTGAAGTTAGTTATGGCTTATCTCCATCCTGTTATTTTTCTTTGAAAAATTGATATGTGATTTTTCAATAAGTAATAACGTGAGTATAGAGAGACAAAATATTATAAATTTGTATATTGCTCTCATACTAGCATCTGGAGGAAAGGAAGATAGGATCATATGAAGTGCACATAAAATAAAATTAGCAATATATTTGACTTTAAAGAAATGTGAAAAAAATAGAATTAAGTATTGGCTGTTTTATGTGCTACCTTTATTTGAATATTTTAAGGGTTTTCATAGATAAGATAAAAGCTGTAAAGAACTTAAGACACAGTGGTTTCTAATAGCAGATAATATCATTATTGATACAATAACATGCCTCCAGTTGCTTTGAAAGATAAAAATGGCAAATTTTAAGTAAGATTAAATGAGTATTGAAATATTCTTTAGAGCATAAGTTCCTATAAATCGCATTATACATTTAAAAATAGAGTATTTGTGAAGAACATAGCAATGTATGCGCAATGGGATTTGGAAAAGTACTTCAGTTGCTGGTAAACAGACGATGTTGTATAAAACAAAGATTAAGTGGCATTTAGTTGAGAAAACTACATGACTTCCTTGAAATGAAACTTACTGAATTTGGCAAGAAAAGGGTCATGAACAGTGCACTAAATTTAGAAAAAAATTGTTTTGTATCAGTCTTTTAACTTCATTTTAAAAATATATCAAGTCTGCTTTATGTTTCCAAGATGCATTATATTAATCATAATTTAGGACAAAAATGAAATCAAATTGAAAAAGTCCCCATAGTAGTGAGCGCCTTAAACAAAAATGTTTTACATTGCCTCCCTCTTTCTAGCCATAAAAAGGCTTCCATGTTTGGGAAGGAAGAACTATAATAAAAATATATGGTTCTATTAGATTTTTTTGTTTGTGTTTTTGAGTTGGACTCTCACTCCATCATCCAGGCAGGTGTGCCGTGGCACACTCACAGCCACCTCAGCGTCCATCTGCTGGACTCAGGCAATCCTTCCACCTCAGCCTTCCAAGTAGCCAGAATTACGGGTGTGCACTACCATGCCCAACTAATTTTTTTATTTATTGTAGAGATGAGGTCTCATCAAGTTGTCCAGGCTGTTCTCAAACCTGTGGGCTCAGGCAATCCCCTTACCTAGGCCTCCCAAAGTGCTGGGATTACAAACTTAAGCTATTAGTTTTTTAAAGTATAAATTACTAAGATGCACAATCATATCTGAACTTCAATGAACCCAGATATTAGCATAGGTATCTAACAGACATTAAAAGAAATTCATCATTTTCTCTCCCTCTCTCAAATTACCCTGCTTTCTGTTCTAAATTGGTAGCATTATCACCCAACTCAATTGTTCAAGATGAACATCTAAGTCACCTTTAAATCCATCCCCAATCAAGTAATGTTTTCTTCCTCGTCTCACTCCTGCCTCTTTCTATTCTTATTCCTTTTCCTTTCCCAGTCTTGATATCTCCTAGATTATTGGAAGTGGTTCCTAAATGATCTCCTTGACCAGTTTTTCACTCTCTCCAATCTGACATTTTCAGTGTGTCACAATATAATGGTGTCACCTCTCTGCCTGAAATGATCCAATGGCTCTCTTTTACCTACTCCAGCCTGTTTTTCAGACTAACCTCCAGTCACTTTGTCCCATGAATTTGACACTCTAGCCACATTGCCTACATTCACCCTTCTTCCAGGAAAGCATATGTTGTCATTTTTCCAAAAGCTGTCTAACACGGTCCCCTTTACTTGTCACAACTTTCCTATATTCAACTCTGTGCTTCAAGGTCAAATCAGATATAACTCTTCCACGCCAAATAGCTAATTCCCCTATGTATTTCCCCAACACTTTATTCGAACGAACATTATAGTTGCCAAGGTGATTTTGTTAATAGATACATTCTATTCTAAGCATTGGGTAAGAGTCTTATTCACTTTCCAGATACTCAGTATATTGTATATATTAGGTGCACTAAACATCTTCTCAAATTCAAAATAATTAAATTGGTATGTTTACTGAGGTATTTTAAAAGGAATAAAATAAAATATTTGGTAACCTTGATGAAGAAAGCTATTTGACCTTTGGAATTCAAATTATTATTTCTTTAGTTGAAATTACTATTCATAATTTTTGTTGGATAGTATAAAAACATGAATTCTTAGACAAGAATATTATGAACATCACCTTGAAACATAGCAGTTAGTTAAAAGTGATGATGCTAGAAAGAAAGCATATTCAACCAATTCAGAATCAATTTGATTCTAGCAAAGACAGTACTTCATGCAAACTCAGAGCTTTAAAATTCTCTGCTTTCTAATAGCAAACTTTTTTTTTTTAAGTCAGGGTCTTACTCTGTTGCCCAGACTGAAGTGTAGTGGCACCATCAAGGCTCACTACAGCCTCAACCTCCTGGGCTCAGGTGATCCTTCTGCCTCAGCCTCCCAAGTTAGCTGGGACTACAGATGCACACCAGTACACATGGCTAATTTTTAAATTTTTTGTTCAGACAAGGTCTCACTATGTTGCCAGACTAGTCTCGAACTGTTGGGCTCAAGCAATCCCTCTGCCTTGGCTTCCCAAAGTGCTGGGATTACAGGTATGAGTCACTGAGCCTGGCCAACAACAACAACAACAAAATTATTGAACATCTACAGTGGAAAAGAGAAGCTAGCTCAGGCATGGTCCATTCAATCATAAGAGAGACTATTTCCCCAGGGAAAAGTAATCCACACAAAATGAATGAAGGGTAAAATTAATGAAGGCTGTTTATAAGAGGTTGGAATATGAAAGCCATCAATAAGGAAATAAAGACACTAATAAGAAATGAACAGGTGTTTATTTTGACTGAAGTTTATACTTTGTGAAGGGGATTTCTGAATGTAACCACTAGCAATTGGCATGCTATTGTGGAGGACAGTGAATACCAAAATTACAAAGGTGACCTCTATTATTCTTTTTCAAAATGTAGGGGTAATGAGAAATGGTAGAGTATTAAAGAGAATCTTTACAGTAGTTTTGAAAAGATTATTCAGCAGCAACTTGTGAGAAACATTTATAGGGCTACTTTTGGACTGTAAAATATACCAAATAGCAATGATATTTAAAAGAATTTTGTGTATATGGGATATTACAGATATAGAACAATGAAGAAAACCAGGGATGTGGATAAAATCAACTTTACCTGTCCCCTGCTTGTGCAGAGCTATTATAAGAAAGGGTAGCAACAAAAAACATATCATGAATCTGAATAATTAAGCGCATAGTGGTATCATTAACCAAGAAGACTATGGAGTAAATATTGGCAGAAATACAGTGGCGTTCCTAGAGTATTTCCAGGCAAGGGCATTGGTCAGGTATTTGGAGATACAGACTGGTGATCAAAAGAAAGGAAAGAGCCGGGCTCGGTGGCTCAGCCTGTAATCCCGCGCCTTGGGAGGCTGAGGTGAGTGGATTGCCTGAGCCCGTGGGTTCGAGACCCGCCTGGGCAACTTGGCAAGACCTCATCTCTACAATAAATCAAAAAATTAGCCGAGCGTGGTAGCACACGCCTGTAGTTCCAGCTACTTGGAAGACTGAGGCGAAAGGATCGCTGGAGCCCAGCAGCTCGAGGCTGCAGTGGCCGGGAGCGGCCACTGCACTCTAGTCTGGGCAACGGAGTGAGACTCCAACTCAAAAAAAAAAAAAAAAAGAAAGAAAGGAAAGGATTATAGATACTGATTTAGGAATTATCTACAAAGAGACAAAGAGATTAAAATTGATCTAATGAGAATAGATTAATTTGACAAGAAAAAGAAAGTATGTACACAAATAACAAGAAAAAAAAGAATTCTAGGGAGACTGTCTATAATCTCTCAAAGTGACCTGTATTCAGCTACTGGTTTTACCACTTACTAACTCCACAATATTGGGCCAATAGTTTAATTTCTCAAAATCCTAGAATGCTGTGAAAACCAAAAGGCATCATGTTTAAATCAAAGGGCACATGACTTCCTATATATTAGGATCTCAAAAAATTAATTGTAATTCTATTCTCCAGTACTACTAGGAAACAAGAAAAAAGCAAGAACTAGGAGAATTGGAATAATATAGCACAATACAAATCACAATAGGATGAATGAG
>CAUYQG010159579.1:0-12910 GCA_963574415.1 Tarsius wallacei | reverse complement strand
CCCACGGGCTCAGGCAATCCACTCACCTCAGCCTCCCAAAGCGCGGGATTACAGGCTGAGCCACCGAGCCCGGCCAGGCCGAGCTTTCTACATTTAGTCAAAGGATTGGCCAGCAGTGTGAGCTGTTTACAGGTGGCCACTGCCTGCAGGTCCTGGCTTCAGGCAGTCTGTGCAAGGAACGTATGGACTGGAAGCTGCCACGTGGGGTGTAGGCCACAGGACACGTGTTCCAATTGGTGGTATCTGCTTAGATTGCCCCCTTCTGAAAGTCACAATGTCCAAGGAGTGAGAGTCACATCTCTCCTCTATTCCCAGGCCTGGAAATAGTAGATTTCAAATGTTTTTGCCTGAGGCAGAAGATACTGTAGACAAAGACTTGGTGTAGACTCCTGGAATTTCCGAGATGTCTAACCACATTTGCATCTGTTGAGGCAAAAGAAAAGCATGTGGAAGTGGCGGCTTTCTTTCACACAGACCAGAGATGTGACACCAGGCAACATAGGGACAGAAGGCCGTCGGCAGTGCCACGCTGGGAGCAGGGTCCCTGGGCCCCTTCGCATTTCCCACTCCTCCCCATCTTCTGCCTGAAGATCATGAGGTCAGCCCCTTGGGGTCAAAGGTGGAAGATATGAGGAAGAAGGACAGACCAGGGCAGAGGCCAGTTTTCATGTGTGGAAGGAGAGCCACAGCCTCAGGGGACACATGAGGGAAAGTGAGCTACGTCCCCAGCTGCGAAAGCATTTGTGGGATGGAGGGAAAACGGATGCATCCTGAGCCTGCCCATAACCACCACAGATAAGCTAGGTCAGGCTGAGCGACCAGCAGCATGGAACGGTGAGCCAGACGAGAAACCCTCTCAACAAGCAGGTGGGAGAACACCTGTCAGTCCAGCACTCGAAAAGCTCAAGGTGGCGACTCAACATTTTCCCTTTGCATAGCTGTATTTTATTTTCTTCTCTTGCCTTTCTTCCAGAATTCCCCTTCCAGCCTTTGGCAGTTGTATCAGGAGTCAGGACTACGGCCTCTGACCCCTGCCTGCTTTGGAGTGGTGGCTTTTAGAGAGATCAGGACTTTGCTATGAAGACTGGTAGGGATCGAGTCAGAGCCACTGCTGCGTGAAGGAGCCCAGTAGCCGGGCAGCAGGGCGCTCAGGGTTGTCAGATCACCCCAGACAGAGGCAGGCGGCTGGGCGCCCCAAGGAAGCTGCCTGTGCAGGCTCTGGGATGCCCACCCAGGTTTCCCCCAGTCACTGCTGCTCCTCAGGTGCCTGGCAGAGTCTAGAAGGCAGCGGGTGCTCGATGGACCATACAGGGGGCGAGAGGTCACAGGTCCACCATTGTGGCCCTCACTGACACAATCACCCTGAGACAGATTTCCAGAGCCAGTATTGACACAGAGCAGGCTCCAGGCTGACAAATGCACCTGCTTGGTGGTCTCACGGACGACAGCCTGTCCATCACCCACAGATGTCTCTGTGCAGGCTGGGACCCACTGTCTCACTGTAGACTCATCTGAGCCATCCAGACTCCATGCTAGCCCGGATCCCATGGGCCTCTGGCACTGGCTGCTCCCTCTACTCTGGCACGAGGCCCAGCATGCTTTACTCTGTCAGGGGTTCGCTCCTCATTCTTGCTGAGTAACCTTGCTTCCTGAAGGGCCTATTCTAATGCTTTGCCCATTTTTTATTGTCTTTTTTATTATAAATTTTGGTGATTCTTTATATTGTCTTGACACGTCTCATGCCTGTCTTTCGTGTTGTAAATCTTTCCTCCTGTTCTGTGATCTTTGCCGAGTTTCCCCATGCTGTCCTCTGGAGAGTAAACTGGTTTTCTCCATTCAGAGAGGCAGAATGGTGAACTTAGTTATCCCCATGTTCTAATCCAGTTTTTTTTTTAAAACAACCATAGCAAACTGCATGGATTCTTTCCATATCTTGAAAAGGAAAACATTGTTTTATTCACTTCACCATGGAAGGGAAGTCAATATGGTTTCACTTGGGAGAGTTTGTACTTCATACTGCTCATGCATCTGCAATGCGTTTGAGTCGCCGGAGTCTTATGCAGCGGGGAGGAGGAGGCCAGGGCTTTGGAGCATCCCCCCAGCGTCGCGTGCAGTCTGGGCTTGGAAGCAAAGTTGTCCATTGTAGTGGAAACTCAAGCATTTCCTGGTGGTCGCAAATGGCTGTGAACTGCAGGTCCCAGGCCTTTAGAGAGGATGAAGGCTGCTGAGCGTCTCTGTAAAGTGGCATGAAGGAAGGGCTGCCACCAGTGCGTCCTAGGACATGGCCTCTGGAAGGCGGGTCAAGGGTGATGCGGCCAGGCCAGGTGTGACGGCCACAAGATGGAGTCCGTGGGAAAACCAGTGGAGCAATACCAGAGAGCAGGAGTGAAGAGTCACTGATCTGGATCGTGTGGGATGGTGTGGCTTAGAAGCCCGAAATAGGCCACAACCAAGTGTGGACATGATCTCTATTGAATCTTGCACTTCAGAGCAAGAGGGCAACGGGCATACACATGTGCCCTGTTTAATTTTTGTACTTCCCTTCCCTTCCTGCTGGCAGCTTACCTGGTTATCAGACAGGCAACTACAGTCTTGTGCATAAAAACTGGCCTTGCACCGCCTCTTGGAGGCAGCTGCCACAGAGGCTTCTGGGTCTTCGGGCTCAGGGTGTGTGTCCACACACATCACCCACCCGTGGTTGGTTACCAGGGCACCAAGATTAGTGGCTGGCCAGAGTGGACTCCATCCCGCACACGTGATCCAAAAAGTGGAAGGAGGTAGCAGGAGAGCTGCCGGCCCTCAGGACCTCTATAGGAGACATCTCCAGAGACCTGCCACTGGATGGGGGCTGGCTGGAGGGACACTTGCTGCAGGGTGTGCAGCCAGACTTCTGTGAGCCCAGGCTCTGCAAGTCCACATGTGACCACGTGGCATGCAGAGGGAATGAGAGCATTCACACTGCGTATGCCAGTGCAACTCCAGAAGGTTGGTGCCTGAGTCACCGGATGGCAGAAAAAGAGTCCAGATAGCTTCATCCTGTGGCCATGTGGAAGGGCGTGGCGGGGACCTCACACCCTGCCAGCACCATTTATGTCCACTGTGGGGTATTGGCTCCTTGCTTGGCTCCCCAGCCTGTATTGGCCCTCACTTAAGTGGCCATCTCTCCACACAAATTCAATTTTCTCATTAACTTCAAAGTTGTGGGCAACTGATGCCCAATTCCAGGTCAACCTGTATCATTTCTCCTCCACATTCACCACACTATTTCCATTCCACCTAGTCCTTCTGGAGTCTTTGCCCTTTTACCACGAGCCAGGAAAAAATAGGTAGTACATTGTATTTGTTCATTTTTATGTCCTCTATGGAAAAACTCAAACCATTGCATGAGACAAGCAGATGAATAAGGATTAGAGGCCAGTCAACGGGAGCTATTTTCAGAGCTTGAGGTCTCACACCCCAAGGGACTTGTAGCCTAGACCACAAAGCACACAACCACCATTAACGGTCAGCATCCTCTTGAGAAATATCTCAGATGAAGAATGAAACTAGGATTAGCTCTCCGTGGTGCACGAGGCTTTTGTGAACCATCTATTTTGGGTTGGCTGCTGCAGTCTGCTCTGAGAATTCTACAATGCTGCGATAGCAGGAAAATTAAAGTTAAGCTGGGAACGTGCAGAAGAAAGAAATTGAGTCAGCTCTTCCTAATTAGGGCCTGGAGCAAAGTTGGCAGTAAGTAGATTTTTATTTAAGAAAATAAAGTGAGAGAGAAAAGAAAAAAGACAGGAGGGAAGGCAGGATCTTATATTCTGCTTCCATTTTTGAAAAATGTATTTGGGTGAGTCACTGAAGTTGCCATTTTTGTGGGTCAAAAACAGGTGAATAATAGTCATTTGATGTGGTTCGATATAGTCTTATCATCGCAAAGGGCAGCTTCCCTGGGGCCCTTTCCTACTCTGAGTTGGGCCCAAGCCTCCAGGTGCGTGACCCACAGGTGCTGGCGGGTGGCGTGTGTATGTAGCATACGTATCATACTTGCTGTCTTCTCCCATGAGGCAGCCAAAGTATCTGCAAAACAGGGTCACAGCACCTTTCCTCTGAAAGATGCCTGAGCATCTTTCTCCAATAAGCCTGGAATACAAAGTCAGTTCTCTTTAATAAGAAGGAATGAGCTCCCACATCTGCAAAGAATGCCTTTAAACAGAATGTCAAAAATGAACAGAAACTGTTTATTCCAGAATGTTTAGACCACCCCTCTGTGGCCGGGCTTGAGACCACGATCACATTCTTGCTTTGTTGTCTACAAAAGCACGATGTGCCAAAGTTGTGCAAGCCCATGACATATGCCACATGACATGAGTCATTTAATCACGCAAGTTGCAGAGGGAATCTTAATAGCTATCTTGTTACAGAGACGGAGCAGGCTGGACCCAGCCAGGGCTCACCCTGGATGGGCTGCGGGGATCTCAAGGTGGACACAGGCGTGTGCCCAGGCAGCCTCCTCACCACCCCGCACCCATACATCTGGCTACACAGGTGCTGGTGTGAGGAGGACCATGGCGGGAAGCTCCTGCGGGGCAGCAACAGGACTGCAGGGGCTGGTGGAAACTGAGCTGGTCCAGGGTCCCATCTGCACGTGCCTTGTGACCCAGGCTCTACAGACAATAGCACCTGTTGGACATCTGGCCTGCAGCTCTCCTGATATCTTGATGGCCCCTGTTCTGCCTGCAGTGCAGTCAGAAACTGAGCTCAGTTGTTCACAGAGATCCCAGGAAAGACCAGCTCCTCTCAGCCCATCTTGTGTTAGAAGAGAATGCCCTTACATGGATTTCCGGTGCATCACCACCACACAGTCTGTGACACAGCTTTGGTCAAGTGTTTGGAAATGAGAATAATAATAATGGCATTGACTATCAAACTCATAGGGTTATCACACAGATGAGATGATGAAGTGAAATCAAGTTGAAAATAAAAACTCTCTATTGACATATCATTGTAGTTATTGCTCTCTGACGCAGGTGGGACAACCAGCCCCTTTTACATTAGAACACACTGTCCACGGCTTGGAAACATGTAATAGTGCAAAGAATAGTCATATAATACAAGCATAAATGTCACCCCATTAGCAAGGCCCATTTCTGAGCAAGACCTGCTCTTCCTCTGCTGGGTGGTTCGGGACGCTACCTGCCTGCAACACACGGGGGACACCTGCTGAATCCATGTGGTCTCAGCCATGAAAAGGCCCGCAGGGTTCTGTCTTCCTGGCCGCCGCCCTCCCAGCAAGTCCTCATAGGCAGAGCGTTGCTGTGACCTGACAGTGTCTTTTCTTAGCAGTGGCGTTTCTAAGTTCATCTTATCCTACATTTTCCCTTGATAGGACTCTCTAGTAGATTTTTATTTTATATATTAGAGTTTTGTCTTTGACATATTATTCAACTATTATTCTTTACATTAATTTTATGTTTTCTCAGAGTCACATTTGATATAACTGGAATCATAACTTACTGTAGGAAAACTTATATAAAAACCAAAGCACTCAGACGATTGGAAATAAATAATATTTAACCATTCAAAAAAGAAAAAAAGACAAAGCAATATATACCAGAAACTAACATTTACTCTGAAAGTCATACACAAAACCTGACATGTTAAAAACAACAAAATGTTCATGCACTGTTGATGGGAATGTAAAACCATGCAGCTGCCACGAAAAACAGCATGGTGGTCCCCCAAAATGCTAAAAACTAAATTACCATATGCCCCAGAAATTCCACTTCTGGGCATATATTCAGAAAAATTAAAAGTAGGAACTTAAATATTTGCATATCTATCTTCTAGCATTATTCACAATAGCCACAAAATAAAGACAACCCAAATGTGTATCAACAGATAAGTGGATACACAAAATGTGGTGTCAATGTACAATAGAATATTATTCCACCATAAAAAGGAGGAAGATCCTGACCCATGCTACCACATGAAGAAACTGAGGACACTGTGCTCAGTGAATAAGTCAGTCACAAAAATACAAACACTGTAGGATTCCACCTAGCTGAGGTTCCTAGAGGCGTCAAGTTCACAGACACGGGAAGTGGAATGATGCTTGCCAGGGGCTGAGCAGAGGGAAGGATGGGGAGGCAGTGCTTGGGGGACCATTTGCAAAATGAAATGGTTCTGGAGACGGCTGGTGATGACTGACAGCAATGTGAATATACTTAGCACCACTGAACTGTCCACCCATGGCAAGATGGCACAGGTTACGTTTGCATGCCTATTTACCAACTTTAAAACAAAATTTTAAAAAATTTAAATGATACATTGAAACTGAGAATATTAAAAAAGACTATGGGCTTGCTTGCCATAAAACTGATTTACTCAATTTGACTACTTTTAAACAAATTTCATTTTAACATATAGAAACAACAGAGTTACAAATGTCTGGAGAATTCTAAGTGTTCGAAAAATAAAAATGAGTTCTTCTAAATTTTTGCTTCTGAAGAACACTGCAGGAAAATGTGTGCGAATGTGTGTGGGAAAACTTCAGTCAAGCACCCAGGAAGTCACCCTGTGGCATTCCATGGGAGGCGAAGTCATAGCATGCTGAGCTCTGGGGAACGGAGCCAGATGGAGCCCAGTGGGACAACAGCCCCACCTCCCGTATCACGGATGGCAAGATAACGCTAAGCAGGGCATGTCCAGGCTGACCCCAGGAACCCGAAAGTGACACTATGTATTGTTGGGGTCATCCAGGGTCATCTGGAACCCTGGCCCATCCTGGGAGATTCATCACTCTTCTAGGATCTTGCAGCAACTAGGGATCTTTGCACTGCTGAGGTCATCAGGGGGTTATCTGGAATCCTGGCCTGTCCTAAGAGCCTCCTCACTCTTCTAGGCCCCTATAGAGACCAGGGCACCGCGTATTGCTGAGGTCGTCTGGGGTCTGGGATCATCTGGAACCCTGGCCCATCCTAGGAGCTTCCTGGCTCTTCTAGGACCCCATAGAGACCAGGGCACTGCATATTGCTGAGGTCATCTGGAATCCTGGCCCATCCTAGGACCCTCCTCGCTCTTCTAGAACCCTGTAGAGACCAGAGCTCCACGTATTGCTGAGGACATCTGGGGTCTTCTGGAACCCTGCCCCATCCTAGGACGTTCCTATCTCTTCAAGGACCCTCCACAGATCATGGGATCTTTGGAGTTTGACATGTGCAGAGTCAACTCGTCCCTGATGAACTCGTCCCGGCAGTGTGGGGAGCCCTGCCCTTAGTGGTTTAATCATCAACTGTGGGTGGAGAGGCCTAGGAGCCACCAATTCACAAGCGTGGCCCAGTAAGCACAGCCACAGGCACGTTCAGTGGAAGGTCAGGGTCAGCTAGGACTGTTCGCTTTTTAATTTTTCCTGTCCAAAAGTAATTCTTTCTCTTTTTTTTCCTCAAAATCTAATTATGAAACAAATTCTGTATTATTTTTTATTGAAGAATATTCTGTGCTAAATCACTGGATGCCTTTTCCATCTTTTCAGGGAAGGTCTCTTGTGAGGGGCAGAAAGTCTTCAAAAGTGACAGTGTCACACAAGGGTGCAAGAGTGAAAGGAGGAATCCAAAACAAGGCCCAATCCATAAAGACAGTCACTGCTGTCGGCCCCGACTTCTTCCTTCATCCCGGCATCCTCTCAGGACTCCTGGGCCAGCTCTCAGTTACCCTGCTAGGAACAGCTGAAGTTTGCCATCCAGGGTGGCTGTGGCAAGCTGTAATTATATAAACAAAGCAATAACAAAAAAATCAAATCCAGGGGAAGAAGGATAGCTTTACTTTAGAGTTACATTCAACTGTCAATTTTTCAACAAAAGAGCACATGTAATTGAACATAAAATACCATGTGGTCTCAATCACCCTTTATTTGTTGAGAAACCTATAAGAAAAGTCAGCTGAATGTGTCTATTTTCCTTACCTGTAATGCTCCAGATCGTAGAACAAAATGCATTAACATAGTAAAAGCTATATATACAACAGGTATTATACAGACATTTGATTAATCCCAACTACATTTCATTGCTATTTTAATATTTGTATGTGCCTTGGTCTGAGTCCATCTGTCTATATAGAACAAACAGGTATAAGATATCCTCTGTAAATGTCTGTGTACTACCAACCAATTACAGGAGCTAAAGGACAAGTGATAGGAGAGGATTCTGGCAAAATGGTGCGCAGGAAGCAATGAAATCTGTTTCTCCACCCCAACAACAATTGCACTGGCAAAAACTGGTATGACACAAGTACCTTGGATTTCTGGAGTCTGTTGAAGCTTGCAACTTCCAGGTGGGTCTTGGCTATAAATTGCAGTTACTTTCATCAACTTCAGATCCCAGCACATCGTAGTTACCCACCCATCCCCTCAGCCCCATGCACATGTCCAGAGTGATCTGCCCACAGCTAGCAGGAGTCAGGAGTGGAAGAAAGCACCCTGTTCTCCAAATATCAGGGATCTGTGCTCTGAATTGCTGACTGATGCTTCTGATCACAGAGTTGCAGACAAAGAGTTGGGCAGCCACTCCTGTTGTACATCCTCCATGTTGCAACCCCCTCCTCTGCCAGGAGAAGTGACTTCTGGAGCATTTAACATTCAAAGGGCCACCACCCCCATTTTTCTCTTCCCACTTTATGGGAGCCAGACATTAGAGAATAAGACAATGCATCCATGGGGAAAATCACAAAGTGATTCTGCATGCTGAAGGAAGGGCTAAAAAAAACCAGGAAGATTTTAAGTTTACATCTCAGGCCGGTCCTTGCCACATAGTCAGACTACAACAATCAACGTAAGCTAAAATAATAAACAAAACAATAACAAAAAATCAAGCCCAGGGGAGAAGAAGAACTTTTAGAGTTCCACAATATTACATTCAGTTGTCAACTTTTCAACAAAAGATCATAAGGCGTGCAAATAAAGAAAAGTATGGTCTATTCAGAGGAAAAAATAAGTAAATCAACAGGAATTGCCCTGAAAAAAAATCTGATGGCAGATCTATAGCATAAAGACTAAAACAACTATTCAAGTGCTCAAAGAAAGAAAGTTATAAAGTCAAGAAATTGATGTATGAATAAAATGAAAATATCAATAAAGAGATAGAGAACCTAGAATTAAACCAAAAAGAAAATGTGAAGGTGAAAAAATACAACAATTAAAATAAAATATTCAAATTTGATTAGGCAGAAATAAAAAAATCAGCAAATTTCAAAATAAGACAATAAATGATCAAGTCTGAGGAACAAAAAGGAAAAAAAAGATTGAAAAAGATGAACAGGGCCCAAAGGGCCCATGGAACACCATCAGGTGGACCAACTCATGCATCACCAGAGTCTCAGAAGAAGAGAAAAAAGGGGTCAGGAGAATATTTAAAGAAATAACTGAAAACTTCTCAAATTTGATAAAACACATGAGTAGGAACATTCTAGAAGTTCAATAAATCCCAAGTAAAATGAACTCAGAGTCTCACACCAAGACACATTATATTCAAACTTTCAAAGGCCACAGACAAAGAATCCTGGAAGCAGTCACAGAAGAGTGACTCATCACACATAATGGAATCTCAATGAGGCCTTCAGTAGATTTCTCATAATAAACTCAAGAAGCCAGATGGCAGTGGGCTGACATACTCAAAAGGAAAAGACCTCCCAACCAAGAATCCTATACCCAGCAAAACTGTCCTACAAATGTGAAGGAAATATTAAGACATTCACAGACAAACAAGAACTGAGGAAGTTTGTTACCACTATACCTGCCCTGCAAGAAATGCTGAAGGGAGTCCTGCAAGGTGAAATAAAAAGACACCAAACAGTAATTTGAAGCTGTATAAAGAAATAAAGAGCTCAATAAAGGTAAATACATGGACAATTATAAAAGCTAGTACTATTGTAACAATACTGTGTAACTCTACTTTTTGTTTTCTACATGATTTAAAACACATATATTTTTAAAACTCTTAGTCTAAAAGCTAGTATTACTGTAACTTTGGTTTGTAACTACACATTCTGTTTAGTAAATAATTTAAGAAAACAATGCATTTAAAAGAATCATTATTTATGTTTTGGGGAACACAATGTGTAAAAGTGTAATTTTATGACAACTGACAGCTGGGTGTAGTGGCTCATGCCTATAATCCCAGGACTTTGAGAGGCCAAGGTGGGAGGACTACTTGAGCCCAGGAGTTTGAGACCAGCCTAGACAACATAATGAGACTTCATCTCTACAAAAAATTAAAAAACTAGCCAGGTGTGGTGGTGCATGCCTGTAGTCTCAGCTACTCAAGAGGCTGATGGAGAAAGGATCATCTGAACCCAGAAGGTCAAGGCTGTGGTGAGCTGTGAATGTGCCACTGCCCTTAGCCTGGGCAACAAAGTGAGACCCCAACTAAACACACACACATACACACACACACACACACACACAACCTGAAAGGGATGGGGACAGAGATGTAAAGTAGCAGAGTTTTTATATGCTATTGAAATTAACTTGATATAGATGCAAACTAGAGTGTTGTAGCTTTAGGATGTTACGTGTAATTCCCATGGTAATCACAAAGAAGATAGCTATAGAATATACACACAAGGAAATAAGAAATAAATGGAAACATTTCCCTACAAAAATTCAACTAAATACCAGAGAGGACAGTAATTCAGGAAATGAAGGACAGAAACAGAAAGATTAAAAAATCCTATGAGGCATATAGAAAATAAATAGAAAAATGACAGAAGTCCTTCCTTGTCAGTAATTACTTTGAAAAGACAGATAGATTAAAAACACGAGTCAAGTACAGTCACCCTTGGTATACTCAGTGGACTGGCTCCAGGACCTCACTTATGACAAAATCTCCATGTACTCAAGTTTCATAGTCAGCCCTGTGGAAACAGCATATACAAAAAATTAGCCCTCCATGTATATGGATTTTGCATCCTGTGAATACTGTGTTTTTTATTCATGTTTGGTTAAAAATTACACATATAAGCAGACCTGCACAGCTCAAGCTCATGTTGTTCAAGGGTCAACGGAATGTGCTGTCTGTGAGAGATTCGCTTTAGATCCAAAGACACAAAAAGATTGAAACGGAACAGATGGGAAAAGATATTCCAGGGAAATGGTAACCAAAACAGCATGGGTTGCTATGTTAATATCAGAAAAAAGTATACTTTAAATCTAAAAGGTTACAAAAGACAAAGACATTATATATTAATAAAAGGTTCAATACAGCAAGAAGATGTAAAAATTATAAACATTTACACACCTAATAAAAGATCATCAAAATGTATGAAGCAGGAACTAACAGAATTGAAGGAAGAAATAAATAGTTATACAATAATAGCTGGAGATTTCATTAACCCCCTTTTAATAGTGAATAGGACAACCGAACAGAAGAGAGGTAAAGATACAGAGGGTTTACACAACACAATAAGCCAGGTAGGCCTAATACACATATACAGAACACTTTATCAAACAAGAATAGTATGCACATTCTTCTTAAGTGCACACGGGAAATGTTTCAGGACAGACTATAAGTTAAGCTACAAATTAAGTCTTGATAAATGTAAAAAGATAAATATCATACAAAGTATCTTCTCTGACCAAATTCTCTGATGAATTTAGAAATAAATAATAGAAGTAAAACTTGAAAATCTAAAAATTGTGGAAATTAAATGATATATTCAAACAATCAATGAATCAAAGAAGAAATAAGAAAAATTAGAAAATACTTAGAGATAAATAAAAATGACAAGTCAACATACAAAAAAAATCTGGGACACAGCAATAACAGTGCTAAGAGGGAAAGTTAAGGTTATAAATGCTTATATTGGAAAGCAAGAAAATCTCAAATCAGCAACCTAGTTTAACAATGTAATAAACTAGAGAAAAAATAACAAATACATCACAAAGCTAGAAGCAGAAGTAAATAAGAAAGATGAGAGCAAATGTAACAAAATGGAGGGGGGAAAAACCCCAGAAAAGCAAGGAAACCAAAAAGAAAAGATCAACAAAATTGAGAAACCTTTAGCTAGATGGACTGAAAAAAAAGATGTAAGACTCAAATTACTAAAATTAGAAATGAAAGTGGTAGACATGATTACTGATTCTAAAGAAATAAATGATAAGAAAACACAAAGAACAATTGTATGACAATATATCTAGGGTCTAGATAAAATGTACAAATTCCCCAAACCACAAGACTTACCAAGACTGAATCACAAAAAAATAGAAAATCTGAATAGACTTATAACTAGTAAGGAGATTGAATCAGTAATACAATATTTCCCAACAAAGAAAAGTCCTAGCCTAACACCAATTTTACTAAACATTCAAAGAAGAACTAACACCAGTTCTTCTCAAACTTTTACCAAAAACTGAGGAGAAAGAAATACTTCTCATCTCATTTTATATGGCGAGTATTACCCTGATACCAAAGCCAGACAAGATCCCACAGAAAAGAGAAAACAACACACCAGACTTTTGCCAAGATGGCGACCTGGCAGCGTGGTCTGTGAGACCTTCGCAGAAGAGGACACAGAAAGACTCGGACTCTCTCCCTGGGAGCTCGCTCCCCACACGGAACTCGGCCACTGACACGGCAGAGACATCGCAGCAGACCAGCAGTGGAAGAGGTGCTGCCACCACTGATCACTACAGCGGGACGGCGGCTCGCCGCCGCCGCAAGCAGCTTGTCCCGCTGCCCCCCCCCCCCGCCATGGCGGCTCACCCCCCCCCCCACCACCGCCGCTGCCGCTGCTGCCACCACAAGCAGCTCGGTCCGGCTCGCCGCCATGGTGGGGGGGGGGCAGCGGGACAAGCTGCTTGCGGCGGCGGCGAGCCGCCGTCCCGCTGTAGTGATCCGTGGTGGCAGCACCTCTTCCACTGCTGGTATGCTGC
>CAUYQG010159578.1:0-16515 GCA_963574415.1 Tarsius wallacei | reverse complement strand
TTTGTCATCTCTTTTTGATCTTAGCCATCCTTAAGGGTGTGAGGTGGTATCTCATAGTGATTTTAATTTGCATTAAAGGTGATGTTGAGCACCTTCTCATATTTTTAAAAATTTTTATTGGCAATTTTTTTTTTTTTTTTTGAGTTGGAGTCTCACTCTGTCGCCCAGACTGGAGTGCAGTGGCTGCTCCCGGCCACTGCAACCTCGACCTGCTGGGCTCCGGCGATCCTTCCACCTCAGCCTTCCAAGTAGCTGGAACTATAGGCGCACGCTACCACGCCCAGCTAATTTTTTGATTTATTGTAGAGATGAGGTCTCGCCAAGTTGCCCAGGAGGGGCAATTTTTATATCATCATCACCATCATCATCATTATTATTAGGAGATAGGGTCTCACTCACTGCCCACACTGGAGTGCAGTGATAGCTCACTGTAGCCTTGAACTTCTGGGCTCAAGTAATTCTCCTGCTTTAGCCTCCCAAGTAGCTGGGACACTGGTTGGCCATTTTTATGCCTTCTTTGGAGAAATGCCTGTTCATTTAAAAAAAATCAGCTTTTTTGCCAAGATCTTTCTAAAATGGAGGTTCCAAACATATCAGTACCTTAAGCCTATGTACTTATATTAGCATTTAGAAAGGAAAATTGCATGTTTACAGCTTGATGTAAGATTTGTACAAGAATTTCAAACAGTGATGGCATTTCCTTTCAGGTCTGGCAGTGCAGGAAATATAAAATAGTGTTTGAACTTAATAATATAAGCTTTTTGAAAGGGAAATTTTAAAATCTTTGCTACTCATCATGAATTTTATTGGGAAGAAAGATCCTTGAATGTTATATCTGGATGAGACATGAACTCTTTGAAAATACAGTCCTGCAGTCATCTTTGTTTCCTTTAAATCTTTTCATTTAGCTAAAGAATTTTCTTTAAGATTAGGTATCTACAGAGCAGCGATGATGTAATGTACTACATTTGAATACTTTCTCAAAACATAAAGGAAATGCCAATTTGATCTTTATTGCCAGGTATGAGAGCTGTCATCAGGAATTTTTTTTTCCTTTGGCTAACTAAACAACTTTTAGAATGATTGTTTCATGTTATTAGTTGGCAAAGCAATTATTCAAAATAAATATATGATTCAAGTTTTACTTCATTTTATTTATTTTCAAGATGTGGGGTACAAGTCAGGATTTCAAGTTTTATTTCTTCAAAAGTTTTACCATATATATTTTATATATTTTACAATCCTGAAAAAACTTTCTAGTAACTGGGGTGGTTGAACAAAGGAACAGACTGCTTTGTAAAATGATAAGCTCTCTATTCACAGAAGTGTTTAGGCATGCATAGTCACCCCACCTTCCCTCCAAATAAGCATATAAAAACAAGGATATTATGGAATGGATTTTTAGGATTTCTTGGGATTTGGAGAAGTCAGTTGTTCTAATTTTGTGAATAACAAGTTTTGAATTAGAAGTGCTGTAAATTGTAATTTTGGCCTTTTTAAA
Organism: Tarsius wallacei; assembly: GCA_963574415.1. Classification (NCBI taxonomy): domain Eukaryota; kingdom Metazoa; phylum Chordata; class Mammalia; order Primates; family Tarsiidae; genus Tarsius; species Tarsius wallacei. The sequence continues at coordinate 15,014 of CAUYQG010159578.1, read as the reverse complement.
TTAAATTTTATTTTTTTATTTGAGACTCTGTTTCCCAGGCTTGATGCAGTGGCATGATCACAGTTCACCACAGCCTGAAACTCCTGGGCTCAGACGATCCTTCCACCTCAGCCTCCTTGATAGCTGGGATTATAGGCAAGCACCACCATGCCCACCTAATTTTTTGATTTTCTTTAAAGATGATGAGGTCTCACTATGTTGTCCAGGCTTGTCTTGAAATCCTGGGCTCAAGCAATCTTCTTACCTTGGTGTGAGCCACTGCACCTGGCCTTAATGCCACTTTTTTTTTTTTTAGAAGCTCAGTAATTGCTTAGTTTTTAGATGAGAGAGTTAATACATTCACTTGTGTATCATATTTTATGTAAACAGAATATATCTTACATTTTATATAACATACGAAAGCAGGAAAGCACCTTAAATCCCAAGGGGAAAAGTTATTTGGGTCTTTTTAGCTCTCAAACAGGTATAAACTCTTCTGGTTTTTTCCTCACCCATTGACAGATTTCCTATCCATTGAGAAATTTGAATGGTATCTAGTAACTTAATAACAATTTAATAGTGGAAGTCATTAATGCTAAGAAGTAATTAAACAGTTTGAGGTATTGAGTGTTTTTTCATAGACTTGCAGGTAGTAATCAATATAGCAAACATTTTTTGAGCACTTGGTGTGTTCTAAGCAGGTTTACATTTAGTACTCACGACTCCATGAAGTAGGTATCAGTATTAGTCTCATTTTCAAGTGTAGGATTGTGATGTAACAGCCCAGGATATGAACTTTATGTACTGTAGGTTTTTTTCTTTTTTTTACCCCAAGTCAGTCAACTTTCAAATTTCTTTAACATATATCTCATTTGATATTGATAGATGTACCATGAATGCCCAAAACTAGATTATGTGCAGATTGATGTTCTATAGCTCTCTGCTTCTTACTGTTGATAATCATTTTTGTTTGTTATTACACAACATCTACTAACCTAAGACAGATGTTCTCTCTGTGTTCAATTCCCAAAGTCCCATGGAAAACCCACTCAGTTGTTAAAATGTTAAAACATAACATACTACAGTATTTTAAACATTTGTTTAAATTTTATGTCAGCTTTTATTTTACTTTCACACTTGTAAAGCCAAAGGCTCTCTTCTTTCTAGTACTGCTGGAAAAATAGCAAAATGTTTCCCTTTGATCTTTCTAGCTTAGTATTATTTCTGTTTGCTGTTGCTTATGTGTAAAAATTTCATATTCTAAATAGTATAGTTCCAACACAGTAGACCAGATATGTGTATTATCTTACATGATTTGATTTCTGAAATTCTAAGGCAATAAGGGATAGAGCTACTGTAATATTCTTGCTGTCTTAAGTTTATTTTTTATTAAAATGATAAAATTGTATTTTTTCTTTACTTATGATTAGTTTTTGCATTGCCGCATGTTATTTTGAACACCTGGCTTTCTTCGTTGAATGACTTGATTTCCTTTAATCCATGTGAAGACCTTAATATTATATTCATGTTATTTAATTAATGCATTTTTGTTTATACATTTATCCTATTTGATTTAAGGATAAGAACTCCTATGCTTTTTGAAAACCTTTCCAAAATCAAATAGAGAAGTTAGTGATTTTTATATATTTCTTTTTGTCTGTTTTAGGATGGCTACCATAGAGTAGTTAATATTGGGCCAAAGAAACCACCACTGCTAGACAGACCTGGTGAAGGAAGCTACAATAGATATTACAGTCATGTTGATTACCGAGAATGTGACGAGGGCCGCAGTTTTTCTCATGATCGAAGAAGTGGTCCACCTCACAGAGGAGTATGTAAATTTCCCCCATGTACTAATTGTTATTTCTTATAAGCTTAGAATTCATGTAATTTTAAAGCTTTATGTGATGGCCATGAAAATAGTTGAATACACGCTTCCTGCTTGATGCTCTGTTGAATTGCTTGCTGGAGCTGTCATATGGGAACTATTAGTCAAGAATCTTGGGGTGCTGGACAAAAAGGGTAAGCACTCTGGATAGCTCTGTCTACATGAAATTAATTCCAACTAGCCTGCTTTTTAATCCCCTAAATTGGCAGGAATTTGCAGAACCATGTAAAGGTGATATATTGCCTTGGTACTTAATAAGTGATGAGCAGATGGTTACCATCTCTTACTGGATGTACCCACTCATAATTACTTTATTTTCATCATGATAAAATGCTGTGGTGAGGTGGGTTAAAGTTGTTGATATTCAGTTTCAATTTTGCTATACTTTCTTATAGAAGTCTATTTACTAACTACTAACTGAGATTAGAAAGCACTCAAAGCATTGTCATATAGCAAACCCTTTAAAATGCTAGCTGCTATTATTACTGTTATAATTTGTTTTTCTTGATCATTCTTAATAATCTAGAAGTATGTATTTAGTGTTGCAGTAATCTGTCATTGACCTGAATTGAAACTGTTCCTTGATGGAATTCCTTTGTCCTAGCTTGCATGTTTACAACATTCCTCTGCCAGACTATTTTCCTACTTTTTCTCTTTTTTTCCCTTTCCCTGCAATATAATGTGGTAATTAACAGTACTTATTCAAACCCTATTTATTATATAATTTTACCTCATATTGGCCGTTGGAATTAGTTTCCATACTTTATACTTGAAGAAATAAATAGTGGTAAGGTGATATTTCTCAGGGTGGGTATGTGTGAGAGTCTAATTCTCTTACTGCTACAGCATAGTGACCAGTTTCAAAGTGGTAATGTGACTATTCAGTGTATTCTTGTGTTTGTTTCCAAAGTTTGGGGTACTACCGTTATCGTAACTCTTAACAGAATTGAGTTTTATTTTAGTCACTTTTTAAACATCATACTGTTTCTTTAGGAGGATAGGATAGGTGTTGAAAACACTATGCATTATCCCTGTTCTAGAAATAATGGATTTTTGCCTCCCGGGGGTCTCAGGGAGAAACAGTTTGGCCTTAGCATAAACATTTGTTATTCCTTTTATGAAACTCTACATGCTCAAGGAGTTTTATATTCATTGGACTAGTTTGTGTTTGAAACCTCATAAACATGATTTTTTTCTAAAAATGTGTAGTATAATAGGACTTCAACAATTGTTTTTTAATTATTATCAATTATGTTTGTCTTCATACTTTATACAACATTTTTTGTTTAAATTCTCTTCAAGCAAACAAGCACACTTGTGATCCTTAGTACTCTCATGATGCTAATTGTTATCTACAGCTCAGTTATATGATGCAAACAAATTAGTTGATCCAATATTTTATTATACTTGCTGTTTTTAGTTTTGTTTTGTTTCTATTTCATGTTGAGAAGGAAAATGATGAATACATTTATATAAGAGTAGGTGTGTGATGCTGAAGAAGATGAGGATAATATTTATTTTTGCTGAATCAGTTTTTCTGATTTGTAATTTGATGTTTGATACATTGTTTGATGTAATAATTTTGAGGTAATTTGGTGTGAATTACTATGTAGTTCCTTTATATGCGCCTTTGCAAATATGTCTATCTTAGGTGCCAAAATGTGATTCATTTGATTAATTTTAAGTCTAGTATCACATCTTACTCTAATGTAGCTTATCATTAAGTGACAGTTTCTTATGTCATTTCCAGTTGGTTTTAAATGGGAAATACGATGAGAAAAGAAAATTTGAAGTAGAAAAATGGAAAAGTAGCAAGCTTTTCATTGGGCTTGAATCTGATGTGAGAACTTGACAGAAGGAAAAATAAAATGAAAGGTTGAGAAATGCATGCTTGATTAAATTTAGCCTTTGTCCTAAAACAGCTCTTAACTGTTGTGATGTTGTTATATGTTTCTTTGGCAGTTAGGCTGTTTTGAGTCTACCAAAGAAATAACATATGCATTTTAATAGAGATAAGTGGTACCACAGGTTCCCAGTCTACTATTTTAGTTGTTGAAATGGAAGAATTGCTGTATCTTTTTTTTTTTTTTAATGTCTTTGAAGCTTAGGGAAATTTAGAAAAGCGTTCTTGCCCTCGTAGCATGTTGGTCTTAGAAAAAGGTACCAATAGTATTTCCAATAGTATTTTTAGGCATGTCCTAGCTTATTCAAAATAATGTAAACAGATTACCTAAGTAGCTTTTTTATGTTACAGGATGAATCTGGTTATAGATGGACAAGAGATGACCATTCTGCAAGCCGACAACCTGAATACAGGTAAAAAGATAAAAATAATAGCATAAGCACTTTGACACTTGACTCACTTGACTCACTGCTGTTGAAATCTAACCTCAGGGCACATAGATGAAATATTTTATTAGGATTTTAAACTTTGAAAGTAGCAAGCATTATATTCTATTTGTGACTCTGTAATATAACAGTACTTATAGCTAATATTCTGTATCTGTTGGCATTTTATAATTGATAATATGTATTTAAAATATTTGAACTATTGATGTGTTCTTACAAAGTAGTTATTATTCTTAATGTGTGGTATGGATTATGAGGTTTGCCTAATTAGAAATTAAGACTTTTTTTCCGGAAACATCCTTTTGAAAATATTTGCGTTCTTACAAAGTGTCTCCTATTATAAGGCATTCTCTTAGTTGCTTTATTTTAATTAATAGATTTATGTTGAGAAAACACATTTTGGAAGGGTCTTGATCATTGTCGGCTTTGGTTCCTTAAAGAAGGTATTTGATAGAATAGTTAAGGGGGGCAATGGTAGACAGACGTTGATAGTTTGCTTTGTTTACTTTAAATGACTTGGCAGTGGTAGTGTTAGAAGCTGTAAAAGGAGCCTTCTAAAGATCTCTTAAGAATTGTCAAGGAAAAAGAACTCCACTCTCATAGAGAGTGGCAAGGAATCAACTGTGGCAAGGAATCAATCATAGGTGCCGAAGGAGTCAAGATTCAGTGGATCAGACAAAGGCAGTTTATATTATTCATAGCACAGCAGTCAACAGGAGCATCAGCATTGTAGTGCAGGTTCTTTGTTCCCAATTCCCACAGGGTGATGTGATAGGCAGAGATGGTGACTGTGCACATTGTGGGATGCACTGCAGCTTAGGAATCCAGGGTTAAGAGCTTGGTACCTTTTGTAGTAAGCAGAAGCAAGCCGGTTCTCTTTTCCCTGGGAGCGAGCTGTCATAGTAGTCACACTGTGGTCACTTTGACCTATTTTACTGTCTGTGAAACCAGCTGCAGAAACTATTTAGTATCAGTGGAGAGTTGGGTCTTGCAATTTGGCATACATAGCGAGGGTGTGCAGGGACATTCAGAACCCATGGCAAACTGTCACTCCCCCAAAAAGCAATCGAGACAATAGATGTTTAAAAAAATGCTTTGATGAGAATTCAATACCAGGTAGTTATAAAAACTTTAACAGTCAACTGGGAATGGAAGAGAATTCCTTGACCTGGTAAATGGGCATATACTATATCGAAGTTGGAAGCATTTGCTTTAAAATCAGAGCAAAGCAGTGACACCTGCTGTCACTGCTTCTACTCAGCGTGGTAATGGAAATCCTAGCACAGTAAGAAAAGAAAAATAAAGGTGTCAGAGTTAGAATGAAACATAACTCTATTTAAAGATGGTAAAATTATTTATGTGAAAAATCTAGGACAGTCTACAGACCATTAGAACTATTAGGAAATTAGCAGGACTCAATATAATAAAATCAACTATGAGCTGGGAACGGTGGCTCATGTCTGTAATCCCAGCACTTTGGGAGGCAGAGGCGAGAGGGTTGGCTGAGCCCAGAGGTTCAAGACCAGCCTGGACAACTTGGCGAGACCTTGTCTCTACTACATATATATATATATAAAAGTAAAGTTGCTGCCGAGCACCGGTTCAGGTTCACGTGCGGCCGGAGATGGGGGTCGCCTTTGAGCTCTGGTCCAGCTGAGCTGGCAACAGGATCGACATGCCTTTGGCCAGAGATTTTTTACATCTGTCCTTGGAAGAGGAGAAGAAAAAACATAAAAATGCCTGGTTCAAAGTCCAAATTCCTACTTTATGGATGTAAATGTCCATGTTGCTACAAGATCGCTATGGTTTTCAGCCATGCGCAGATAATGGTTCTTTGTGTGGGTTGTTCGACAGTGTTGTGCCAGCCTGTAGGAGGAAAGACCAGGCTCACAGAAGGGTGTTCATTTAGAAGAAAGTAACACTAATGACCCACCCAATTTCCTGAATTTGTGTTCTTACAGAAAGCCTTATCATAAGTTCAGTAATTCTAGTTAATCTACCAAGACAATGCAATTACATTTGGTTTTGTAAGGTATACAACAGTGATCTCCTATTTTGGTGTCAGTTTTTCAATAAAGTTTTGATTATGGTCAAAAAAGTTAGCTGGACATGGTGGCTGCTACTTGGAAGGCTGGGCATGGTAGCTACTTGGAAGGCTGAGGCAGAAGGATCACCTGAACCCAGCAGGTCGAGGTTGTGGTGATTGTGAGCATGCTACTGCACTCCAGCCTGGGCGACAGAGTGCCTTAAATCAACTATCAGCATAAATTGGAAAATTTGATTTAAAAATGCTATAGTACCAAAACTGTAATGAGTAATAGGAATAAATGTGCTAAAAGTTTGTGACACCTATATAAGTAAATTGCAAGTCACTTCTAAAAGATGTAAAAGGGGCAACATATGACATCTTTGGCTAGGAAGAATCCGTATCATAAAGATGTCAGTTCTCTTCAAATTAAAGAGTGAATTCAATATGGTTCCATATAAAAATAAAAATTTTGCACAGAAGTTGACAAACTGATTGTAAAATTAATATGGAAGAGTAAAGGGCAAGATAGCAAAAATAACCTTGAAAAAGATGTGAAGACTCAAGATACCATAACTTCAAAATTATAAAGCTTAGTAATGCAAGCGTTGTTGCACTGGCACAGTTTTTGTCAAGTAACCAGTGAAACGGAACCTAGAAACAAACCTAAATATATCTGGAGTTCGGGGTAGAGCAACAGCAGCATTACAAATCAAATGGGGAAGCAATGAACTTTTCAATAAATAGTGCTGGGACATACATTTGGAGAAATGTGACTTTGGAGTTTGACATCAAAACAGTGTCTGATAGAAAGACCTGTGTGTGAAAAGCAGAATTGTAAAACACTTTGAAAAGTTACTTTAGCTAATAGTTTATCTTTCTCCCCCAAAGAAACAGCTTTTAAATTTATTTTAGTTTTATTGTTTTTCAGCTATTATTTATTTGAAAAAATTTAAGGGGAACAAGTGCCATTTTGTTACATGGATATGTTGTGTAGTGGTGAGGTCTGGGTTTTGTATAGATCATCTGCATAATGTATAATTGTAAGCATTAAGTAATTTGTTATCCTTCATCCTCCTTCCCATGCTCCTACTTTCCAAGTCTTCATTGTCTACCATTCTACTTCATGTCCATGTGTACACATTATTTAGCTCCGACTTGTGAGAACATGCAATATCTGACTTTTTGTTACTGAGTTGTTTCTCATGAGATAATCGCCTCCAGTTCCATCCATGTTGCCACAAAAGATATGATTTCATTCTTTTTATGACTGACTAGTATGCCATTGTGTATATGTGCCACATTTGCTTTTATTTTATTTTATTTTTGGACTGGGGGGGGGTCTCTGTTGCTCATTCTGGAGGGCAGTGACATGAACACAGATCACCATAGCCCTGAATTCCTGGGCTCAAATGATCCTTTCCCCTCAGCCTTCGGGAGTGGTTGGTACTATAGAGACTGTAGAGACTGGCTATGTTGCTCAGACTGGTCTTGAACTCCTGGCTGTAAGCAGTCCTCCTACCTTGTCTTTCCAGTGTGCTGAGATTTCATGTGTGAGCCACCACGCTTGGTTTATACTACATTTCCTCTATCCAAAATTCATTGATGGGCACTTAGATTGATTTCATATCTTTGCTATTTTGGTTTTTCAGTTTTTTTAAATTTAATTATTTTATTTTTAAAATGGATACAAATGAGGGTTGGGTACATACGTGGTCATCATACAGGTAACGTATGGGTTTCCTTTTCTTAAATAACAGTTTCTATGTTAATCTTAATTTTCTCTTCCTATCTTTTTTAGGATTTTGTGTGTGTATGTGTGTATAGAATTTTATATACATAAAATAAAAACATATATATGAATCTCCAGTTCCCACAGCCATGTTAACATCCTGGTGTATGTTAGTCTATATGTTTATCTCTATTCATAAATGCTTAGGGTTTTTGATGAAGTCTTTTTAATGGTCAAGTATTAGTCCATGGTGAGGCTATACCAAATAATTTAACTAGTCGTTCTGTTTATCTACAAAACTGCTACAATACATTCTTACACATATTTTCATGAAACAGGCAAAGTGGGGACCAAAGGGAGGCCCAAACTTTACCTGTACCATGACCATTTGTATACCTAATCCTGAATTGTACCCTACATCTTTAAAATAAAATTTAAAAAAAGAAAAAGAATAAAGCCTTACTCAGAAGTGAACAAAACAAAAAGTTTAAAACGTATGTATGTATATATTTTTTTCATGAAATAATACTTTAGTTTTTATGGGATAGATTACCAAAAGTGGGATTTCTGAGTCAAAGGGCATATGTATTTTAAATTTTTATAGCTGTTGTCAGTTTGCCTTCTAAAAAGGCTATAAGGTTTTTATTTTTTTTAAATAAATCTAACATTTTAACTTAGATAATTAGCTTATTTTTCTTTCCTCCTCATTTATTAATATAAAGAGTTTGAAAATTCCTTTTTTCAAGGGAGGGGTTGGGGGTCTCACTGTTGCCTAGGCTTTAGTGCTGTGGCAAGATTACAGCTCACTGCAGTCTTGACATCCTCAGATGAGGCAATCCTTCCACCTCAGCCTCCTGAGTAGCTGGAACTGCAGGCATGTACCACCACATTGGCTATTTTTAAAAAATTTTTTGTAGAGAATGAGGTCTTGCTATGTTGTCCAGGCAGATCTTTAGCATCCAGGCTCAACTAATCCTCTCCCCTCAGCTTCCTAAAGTGCTGGGATTACAGACGTGAGACACCACGCCAGGCCTTGAAATTTCCTTTAAACACTGCTGTAGCTGTATCCCATGATTCTGATACATAGTAATTTATAATGATTCAGACTTACTATATTCTAATTATTCTGTGATTACAGAATGTGGCCTATACTGTTATTTTACTTTTTAAATCCATTAATTATTGGTTCATTAGTTAATCAATTTCCATAACTGTACTATGGGCATTAAAACAAAGTATATTATCTGTTTTCAGGGTATGGAGATCATTCTATACGGTATATTCATTCATTTGTTAAATATTTCTTGTCTGATATATGTCAGATTCTCTTCTAACCTCTGGGAATAAAAATCTTCTACCTTCATATAGCCTACATTTTAGTATGATTTTTTTATTCCTCCACCCCTGTACTGTCCTATTTTGGTATGAATTATAGATAGTTAACAACAAACAAAAAATAATTTTTTTGAAGAAAAATAAAGTAGGGAATGGAGTAGAGAGTATTTGTGCTGTCCACATCTTCTGGTACCTTCACTTGATGTCTGAGTATGTTCAATAATGTCTCAGGTTTATTCAAGCACAATAGCTATAGCTTTTACTGCCTGGCATCTATCTGGTTTCTGTAAGCTCTCCTCTGTATCAGGTGGGCTCATTGAAGATTTCCTACCTGAAAGACTTTGTGAATAGAAAATAGCTGTTGTTTTAGAAAAAAAAATCAATGCATTATAAACCATGCAAAAAGAGTAATTGTGTTTATTGGCAATATTCCTTGTGTTGTATATATTGGTAATGTTTTGAGCAATTAGGAAAGCCACTTCAGTATTTTTATTTTTGTCATTCCAAGGGTACGTGGTGATTCTTTGTATTATAGGAAGAAAATATTAGAGCACTTGAAAAATTTTATTTGAAACAGTTTTTAAATGTTTAAAAAAGTTGCAAGAATAATTCAAATAACTCCTGTAACTCTTCACCAAAGATTTCATTAGTGTTTCCAACGGTGCCCCCAATAATTTGCTTTATAGCAAAAAGATCTAATCTGGGCTTTTTTTTTTTGAGTCAGAATCTCTGGTCCGGCCTGGAGTGCAGTGGCACGCTCACAGCCACTGTAACCTTGACCTACTGGGCTCAGGCAATTCCTCCACCTTGGCCTTCCGAGTAGCTGTAACTACAGCTGTGTGCCACCTCGTCTAGTTAATTTTCTGATTTATTGTAGTGATGAGGTCTTGCCAAGTTGCCCAGGCTGGTCTCGAATCCCTAGGCTCAGGCAGTCCTCTCACCTCTACCTTCCAAAGTGCTGGGGTTATAGTCATAAGCCATCACGCCTGGCCCTAATCTGGGCTCTTACATCACATTTTTTAAAAGTTGAATTTTCATCCCAATGGTCCCTGGGAGTAAATTAAATGACATTTTTGTAGACTTCTTCAGTCTGGGATGGCTCCTTAGTCTTTCCTTGACTTTTATGGCTTACTGTTTTTGGCAAGATGAATACAGCGTAGACTTTTTTCTCCTTTAATATAATGTTTCTCAGTTTAGGTTTGTCCAATATTTTGCTGGGACAGTTTCTGAAGTAATGCTCCGTTCTTTTTCTTGCTTCCTGTAGACTACATATGTTGTTGATTTGTCCCCTTATTGGCATTGTTGAGTTGTATTACTTGTTTAAGGTGGAGTCTGCAGTTTCTTTACAATGAAGTTACCTTCCTGCCTGAAATTAGTGTGTGGAGGTATTTTGAAGCTATGTGATTGTACCATTCCTCACCTCATCTCTACAATAAATCAAAATAGTCCACTTTTACCTGCTAGTTTGCATTCATTGATAGTTTTGCCTAAATTAATTATTAATATTATTGATATTATTATGGACTTAATATGTTTCCCCCAAATTTATATATTGAAATCCTAACCCCTGGTGTGATGGTATAGGAGCTTGGGCTTTTTGGAAGGTGAGATTTGGTCATGAAGGTGAATCTTTTATGAATGGGATTGATGCCTTTATTAAGAATTGGGGGCGCTTGCTCCCACTTCTCTGCCCTCTACCATGTGAGAATACAATGAGAAGATAGCCATCTGCAAACCAAGAGGAAACCCTCACTGGACACCATGTCTGCTGGTATCATGATCTTGGACATCCCAGCTTCCAGAACTATGGAAAATAGTTTGTTGTTTAAGCCACCCAGTCTATGGAAATTCGTTACAGCAGTTCAACCCAACTAAGACAGATATGATGGTTTTTTAATGGGTGCTTTTGTAATTAGCTCATTTTTTCTGTATTTATTGTGCTGGCATTCTATTTTAAGGAAAAGCTGTCTCTTTTCTCTGCCCCTGTACTCCCGTAAAACAAACAGACAAAACATTGTTTATATCAGTATGGACTCATAGATTTACCTTTTATTCAGTGTTGTGAGTCATTGCTATCATCATTTTGATGATCAAATTTGGCCAGTGAGAGTTCTTTCAAGTTATCTTCTGTGGTTGGTTGGTTTTGTAAAATAATTTTTATTGTGACAGGACAAATGTTTAATATTTATTTATTTATTTATTCATTCATTCATTCATTCATTCATTTATTTATTTATTTATTGAGTCAGAGTCTCACTTTGTCTCCCAGGCTATAGTACAGTGGTACAATCACAGCTCACTGCAGCCTCACCCTCCTGAACTCAGGTGATTTTTTCCACCTCTGCCTCCTGAGTAGCTGGTACTACAGGCATGTGCCACCATGCCTGGCTAATTTTTTTTTTTTTTTAGGAGACAAGATCTTGCTATGTTGCCTAGCCTGGTGTGCCACGTTACCTAAGCTGGTCTTGAACTCCTGGGCTTAAGGAATCCTCCTGCCTCAGCCTTCCAGAGTGCTGGGATTACACATTTTTTCGTCATTCTGAAAAAAACTCTATATCCGTTAAACAATAACTTTCCCTACCCCCATCCCCTAGCAACCACCTTTCTACTTTCTATCTCTATGAATTTGTCTGGTCTAGATCTTTCACATAAATATAATTTTACAATATATGTGTTTTAGTGCCTGACTTTTTTCACATAGACTGCTTTCAAGGTGCATTCATGTTGTAGCATGTATCAAAACTTCATTCCTTTTTTTGGTGAATAATATTCCATTGAATGTGTATATCACATTTTGTTTATTCACTCATCCTCTGATAGACATTTGAGTTGTTTCCAACTTTTGCCTATTGTGAGTAGTTCTTCACTGAACATGTCTTGCAAGTATCTCTTTTGAGTTCCTGTTTTCCGTTCTTTTGGGTACATACATAGAAGTGAAATTGCTGAGTTGTACGTTAATTATGTGTTTAACTTTTTGAGGAACTGCCAAGTCATTTTTCATAGTGGCTATACCATCTTATATTCCTATTAGCGATGTATGAGGTTCCCTGTCTCTTCACATTCTTTCTAGCACTTGCCATATTTCTTTTCTCTCCCCTCCCCGCCCCCCTTCCTCTCTGCCTTCCTTCCTCTCTTACTCAGTCCCTCCCTACTCGTCCTGGTAAGTATGAAGTAGTATCTCATTGTGGTTGTGATTTGCATTTTCCTAATGACTAGTGATGATGAGCTTCCTTTGTTGTGCTTGTTGGTTATTTGTATATCTTTGGAGAAATATCTGAGCTTTTTGGATTTTTTAAATTGAGTTGTTTAGCTTTTTTGTTATTGAATTTTAGGAATTTATCTCTATATATTATATATATATTCTGGGTATTAAATCTTATCAGCTATTTGATTTGCAAATATTTTCTCCTATTCTGTAGATTATCTTTTCACTTTGTTCTTTGCACATTTTTAATTTTGGTGAAGCCTGATTTATCTATTTTTTCTCTTGTTTTTTATGCTTTTGGTGTTCTGAGAATTCAGTGCCAAATCAAGGTCATCTGTGTTGTTTTGAAATGTCTACATCATCCTATCATCACCTGTTTCTGACACAAGATGTTTCAGACTCTTCTTATGCATACTCTATCTCACCCTAAATTCAACTGTTTCTCCTAGGAGCATAGGTTCTTGCTAGTGGAGAGCGATTTTTTAAAGTCCAGATCTCTCTCACACATACAGACACAGATTTTTATTTCTGTATTTTTTTATTTTTTACAGTATTTATGTGTATTCATGACTATGAGTTCATGGCAGTATCTTTTCCCTTTTTCCATATTTTTACCTCCTTTGTCCCATGAATGAGAAACCTGGCTCCCGGTTTTGGGAAGATAGTTTTCCATGGATTTCTTGCATTCCTACACGTCTTGCTGAGATACACAAGACCCTGACCACTCATTATTCAGGCAAATTCTCAGAGTTGTATTTGCAGCTGAAGGATAAAGTAATGTTTCTCTCTTTGTCAAGCAGCAGGCTTGCTTATTTCTTCGTGTAAAAATGGTAGGTTCCTTAAGTTCAGTGTTCTTCAAATATGACCCAGAGTCACTGCGTTTGCCACATTTATTTAGGCTGATATCACATTATTTCTGGATTTGTTACCTGGGGAACTGATGCAAACCTGCTAATGCTTGTGTTGCTTGCTGTGTGAGTGATAAAGTCCTTTTTCTGACCCAGAAGTTTATGTCTTCTGCTAGCATCCATGAAACAGTAACAGTCTAATTTATAGATTATGTAAGTAAGGTAAAATTAAATCCATGTCTGACACCAGCATCATGAATATGTTTGTTCACACCTCTGAATGTCATTATTCCTCTGACCCCTGAGTCTTCCTTCTTGCTCTCTTCAGAGCAAGACCAATGACTTGCAGCTTGCCAACAACAACTGTAACAGGGTCATCTTGCTTTCATACCATCTTCCACAGGCCTGTTACTGACATTGAAACTTTATAGTTTAGCTAATTTTTTCACTTTGTTTTATGTATGTCTTATTGTAGAATATTATATACTTTATAAATCCAGCATACATGTATTAGTGGTTCATATTCAAGTATGTTTTACAAGTGAGAATGTGAAATCACTGGAAGTAACTGGGTCAAATGACAGAAGAAAAGAGAATATGTTAGATTTTCTGTCATCCCCTTTCCTTGAAAGTTATCACTTTCATATTTAATAGACACATGCCTGATAAATTCATCTACATGTCATGTGTCATCACCTGTTCATCTTGTTTCTGTATTTGCACAGTGATTGTATTATCTGTTTGTTCAAAACATACTTGTAGCTGAGATTCAGAATATATTAGGACTTAGTATTTCATTTTGTGTTAAAGGAACATGTTGCACTTTACCAAGAGTTCTTGATTTAGACAGAATGAGGTTGTTTTAATAGTCATTTTTTTCCCGCTGTAGTTATGAGATCTTATAATAAGGCTCAGGTTGTAATTGATTTAAAGTATCATATAAGGTTTAAAAATATGGAACAAGAGTGTCACCAAGTGGCCAGTATATTTTTAAATGCTGGCATATTTTTCTGTATTCATGTATGGAAACCTTAGTTAAGAAGTTCAGTATTTTCATATTTATATATGTTTTTAATAGAGTAGGTTTTATTTTTAATTTTATTATAGCAATTCTTATCTTTGTAGATGATTGCTGTTTGATAGAGAATAATACTGTAAAGCAGCGGTTCCTGTCCTTTTTGACATCAGGGACCAGTTTTATGGAAGATGATTTTTCCATGGACCGGGGTATGGTTTGGGGATGATTCAGGTGTATTACATTTATCGTGCACTTTATTTCTATTTTTATTACATTGTAATGTATAATGAAATAATTATACAACTTACCATAATGCTTCAAAGAAGCTCTCCAGTGATGTTCTTTACTTGTTTTGGCTATGGTTAACATGTGGGCTTACCAAAACTGTGACTGTGACAAGTGTGCAGCACGGGAAAGAGTTGAGAATGGAAGTGGTAAATAAAATAATGGGGGGGCTACGCATGGACTAAAATAAATGTTGGATTCTAATGTAAAGCCTGCTATCAGCTGCATAATTGAAATACCTCTACTCACTTGCCACTCACTGATAAGAGTTTTGATATGAGTCTGCAAGCAATTGACTTATTATGGTCTCTGTGCAGTCAAACCTCACTGCTAATGTTAATCTGTATTT
>CAUYQG010159572.1:0-25717 GCA_963574415.1 Tarsius wallacei | reverse complement strand
CTCACAGATATTGAAATAAATGCTGCCGGGCTCGGTGGCTCAGCCTGTAATCCCGCACTTTAGGAGGCTGAAGTGAGTGAATTGCCTGAGCCGGCGGGTTCAAGACCCACCTGGGCAACTTGGCGAGACCTCATCTCTACATTAAATCAAAAAATCAGCCGGGCATGGTAGCGCATGCCTGTAATTCTGGATACTTGGAAGGCTGAGGTGGAAGGATCGCCGGAGCCCAGCAGGTCGAGGCTGCAGTGGCCGGGAGCGGCCACTGCACTCTAGTCTGGGCGACAGAGTGAGACTCCAACTCAAAAAAAAAGAAAGAAAGAAAGAAAGAAAGAAAGAAAGAAATGCTTCCATGTACACACTATTTTATCCAATCCTTACAAAAACCCTATAAAAAAATTAGAAGTTATAGAACTCAGTGTTATGAATAAGAAAACTGAGATTCAGAAAGTTTAGATTCTTGCCTGAGGGCACAGCTAACAGAAACCAAATTTGAACATTTGAAATGAAGTCTTCTGACTTCAAAATCATTCACTGTTCTATTCTCCCCATGTCTTCCCTGCCTACGTGAGAACTTTTCTTTGGAAAAAATCGGAATAATATTTGAGTTGGTTATAGGGCATAGTTAAAGTTTTCCCACTGGTGTTTTAAAACACAAAAAGACACATTTTTTTATTTCTGAGAAACATATACTGACTAGATTTTCATTCTGAAAGCCGATGTGATTTCTTTGCATCCTTTTAATCTATGTTTTAAATAACCAGAAAGTAAAAGTTATTGTTTTAAATATTTGCATATGATATATTTTGAAAAGCATATATCTTTTTTCCTACACTAAAGAACTAGCCAGAATTCAGACATCTTCAGTCTTATTTTTGAATCTGTATTTTCCAAGGTAGTAGGCAAAACAGGTATAACTGTTCTTGAAATATTATATATGTGAGAACAGCAAAGACTGGGAAAAAACCATGAGACCAATGTTCTGTCTCCCAGAAAAGAATTGAAATAAGAAAAAACTACTGATGTGCAGCACCAATGTGCTAGAATCTGACAGAAGCCATATTTTTTTAAGTCACTGACACTCTTAATATTCAAAACACACGTGGAGAAAAAGCAGTAAGTCAATACAAAGTGAAAGGAAATGAATAACGGGAATAAAACTCAACTACAAAATAGAAAGTGTCTTAGATCTACTAGATATGCCATAAACTGGATCTATGTTTTGTGTGAGATGGGAATAATCTGACATCCATAATAACAATATCCCACTGTGAGATCATTATCAATCATTGAATGCTTTCTTCCATTCCAAATAAAGGATTGAGCATTGTTACATTTTGGCTTCCATTTTGTTATTGTTTAGTAGAATGACCATACTTCCTGGAAAATTATAGACTCCCAAGGGAACTTATCCCATTTTTCTCCTCAAACTTGTTTATGTAAGATATTTGATAACGTAAACCAAAGACCCATTTGACCAAGTTTTTCAAAGTTATTATTAGTTATCTTCTCTACATGTAACTTAAGGCTTTTTCATTGATGATGAAAAATAATTTTTTAAAGAGACTATCAAAGCAACACAAAAAAGTCTTTGATTTTTCAATTCAAAGTGTTGTATTTGAATTTCACCAGTTATAAAAAGAAATTTGAAACAAAATATTTGTATTTTGAACTAATTAGATATCACGTATGACAAAGAGGGAGAGGCTGTATGACCTGTGAGCAGGCTAACATCCTCCCCAGGTCTGAGATTCAGGCTCTTAAATGTGGCCATCCAGAATTGAGAGGAAACACCCACATGGCTGAGTTTTAGGAATGTTTATTGGGTACATCCCAATGATGCAATTTCAGCAAAAATACTGCCTTATCTGCTTGATTTAGTCAGTGATTTCTATTCAGGGGTCTGGAGTCAGGCTCTGGGTACCTCAGTCTTTAGTATAACATCTTGTAGTTGGGTGGACAGGCCGAGAGAGGCTAGCCGGACCTCTCTGTACCTTGCAACACTGGGAAAGAAGATACAGAGCAGGGAAGGCATACTGTCAGTGGGTAAAACAGAGAGAAAGAATGCTAGTGTTTTGTTACAATGTCACATTAATTTATTGTGAGCTTTTTGTAACTTAACTATTGACATGACATACACTTGGAAGTAATCAGTTCTTTTTAGCAACTTATCAATTATATGGCAAAGAGTCACCAAGGAGTGATAAACAGGAAGAATGTTTTGTCAACAGCCTGAAATATGTTAATCAGCTTCTGGAATGCCAACAGTTTAAATTCAAATAGATTTCTCACCAAGCCTAAGATCTTAAACCCTGTGATTCTATTTCTGTTTATTGGATTAATCTAGATTTAAGGTTCCTTTGTTATCAACTCCTGGGGATCCCCCTTACCATTTTTTTCTTTGTTTGTACGGCTTAACTGAAATACAAAAAAGTGAGGTTGATTCCTTCAGAAGTTCTGAAGTGTTATCTGTGCTACTTCATATTCAACAGTGGTAATAACAAAAGGCAGAAATGGGGAAATAAAAATCTTGTTCCCGAATGAGAATTCTATATCTCACTGCAGTATGGAATAGTACAGTTATTCATATTTCAGGCACCTCAATTAGGCATTCATTATTCATAAACACTTATGTAACTCTGAGTTATTCAGGCTGGGAGAGAACATTAGCAATCTTTTTCACTTTCTTTATTATATGACATCTTGTATCTAAAAAGAGGAACAAAAAAAGCTTTTAAAAAACTGCTGCATGTAAATCTTGACTTTACATTGCAGATGAAATGACTTGAACATAACAA
This sequence comes from Tarsius wallacei, assembly GCA_963574415.1. Taxonomy (NCBI): domain Eukaryota; kingdom Metazoa; phylum Chordata; class Mammalia; order Primates; family Tarsiidae; genus Tarsius; species Tarsius wallacei. The sequence continues at coordinate 22,922 of CAUYQG010159572.1, read as the reverse complement.
AGTCAACCTCGTACATTTGACAATGTCTTGCCAAATAAATAATCTTATCTAATGGGCTAGGACCAATTCTATCAGAATGATAATAGAGACTGAGATACCAGCAATGATCCTTTCAGCCACAACCCCCTCAAAAAAAATTTTTTTTTGAGTTGGAGGTCTTGTTCTGTCACCCAGACTGGGCTGAAGCAATTCTTCCACTTCACCCTCCTGTTTAGCTAGGACTACAAACTTGCATGACCATGTCCAGCTAATTTCTTGATTTTTGTATTGTAGAGACAAAGTCTTACTATATTGCTTAGGCTAGTCTTGAACTCCTGGACACAAGCGATCCTCCCAGTTTTTCCTCCCAAAGTGCTGGGATCATAGGTGGGAGCCACTGTGCCTGACCCCTCTTAAATAGTTCATAAGTGCAGCAAAACAGGTCAGGACCTGGAAAGGTCTAATAGACAATATTAGTTATCAAAATGAGACCTGAAATGTTGCTCAGATGCGAGGGAATGTGGGAGACCAGACATTCAAAAACATGCATTGAACTGAGCCTATATCACCATTAAGGATACCTTTCCCTGTGGGATTAAAGTCCCACATGACATGTTGACAAAGGATCTTTTTAGAGATTCTTGAGTTGGGGTCGGATGACCCCACAAGGCATTGTTAGTCTGAAGTACACTGGTAAGTGCTTCCAGCCCCAAATTTGGAGAAGGTTCAAGTGGCATCAGAGTATAAATCAGAAGGGCATAGGCACTTGTCTTACTTGATGAAGAGGACTGTTTACTTATTCATTTACTTGGGAATCAGTAAATCAGAAAATATTTATTTACTGTCTACTTTGTATACAGAACACATTACAGTTTACGTCAGAGTTCTCTGATAAAATGTAAGGTAAGCCATTACATAATTTTGAATTATCCAATATCTATATTAAAAAAGTAAAAAGAAACAGGTGAAATATAATTTGTAATGTGTTTATTTAAACTATTATATTAAAATATTGTCAATCCAGTTTATCATCAACATAAAAAGTATCAATTTTAAAAATCTAGTGTGTATTTTACACTGGTAGTACATCTTAATTCAGACACTAAATTTCCATCAGAAAATCTTAATCTATATTTATATTTCACATTTATGATTGAAACACTAGACTCACATAACCAAGTTGCTCCTAAAATACTTGATATCTTCTCCAATAGATGATTTGATTATTGCTTTTCAAATATGAAATTTTTTTAATAAAATAAAAAATTCAGTTTCTCAGACTCTCAGACATGTGGTAGTATCTCTAGTCACATGTCAATTCTCAATAGTTACATGTGTTGATCAGCCTAAATAGTTGTGAATGGAGACTCAGGAGACTTGCAGAGCATAATCACATGCAGTGTCATTCCTCTTTGAGGAGAGTCAAAATTCATTTATAGCCAGGCAGTAGTTGAGATACAATAGAGTTATAATAATTGGGGGACACAGGAGGAGGCTAAGTGCTTAGCATCAATTTACAGGGCAGCCTCATTTTATCAGGAAAATCAATAATAGCAGAGGCAAGAATAGGGTAGCTGTTACTTAGCATTGGAAATCCTTCAGAAAAATCCAGAGTTTGGCGGTTCCTTCTAGGCATCTGAGATATAGCATCCAGTACTAGCTACAGTCTTGGGGCAGCCTTGGTAGCCAAAGACCAAGTGCTACCTCTGGTCCAGGGTAAGATTTCAGCAGCATTGGGAAGAATGCTTTAGAACTAATGAAGCATAGGTAGTATGTTGATCACAACTCTAGTGACCTAAAAGAGAAACTACTCTCAGGCAAAAAATTTTGTTTATTGTTGAAGACAGGACCCTGGGTTATACCTTTCCTTTCTAGAATATATTATAAACTGCTGATAGTTTTTGAGGTTATGTTGGGGTACGTTCAACCAAAACTCTCACCAGGTCCTAAAAGCAGTTGTTTCTGCTGGTGAGGGTAAGAAGTTATGTTTCTTTGTTTTGGACACCCGAATGCAAATTCTTTCTGATGGAACCAGATTGACTCAAAGTGATAGAGAGAATGATGTTCTCTCTGTGAAGGCTGGATTAAAGGCCTTTAGATAGTCTGATTCATGGGATTAACCTCTCAAAGCAGAACTATATCTATTACTCTAGCATAGCCCAAGTCCTATACCTATGTAGAGATAATATTATATCTCCATATCTGAACATAATATGTAACCATCTGTTTAGTTCCATAGCAAAATATCTGTCCAAACCATTGCATATGCATAATTTCTTTTAAATTTACAGGGATTAGAAGGTAATAGGAGGATGTTATTTCGTAATTACAAGAGAATGCATTCTTTAGCAAGGATAATGTAACTCATTAAAAATAAAAATCATTCAATTATTTCTCTACTGAAAAGTATCAGTGTCATAAATAACATAGACCTAGAGGATATCAGTTGTAATTTAAAGTTCCAAGATAAAGATTAAAGTATTAATAGTCATAAGATAGATAAGATTTTGCAGAGGTAGAAACTGATATACAGATACATAATTTCCTCAAGGTATTAGTCATATGTTTTAAAGTGAGAATTTAAAAAGTGAGGCCTAACTGTGTCCTCCGCAATGAACTCTACCTACGTTATGGAATGCCCAAAGCTTCCATAACACACTGCAGGTGGCATAATATATTCTATTAATTATTCATTTGGAAAAATAATAAGAGTACTTCAAAGTAGTAGAAAATATATTCCAAACATTTTTTCCACATGCATAAAGCAAAAAAGGATTTAATCCTTGAGAATATCTATTTTAAAGAATTTAATAATGTTTGCTTCTTTTTTACTCTCTCAATTATGTAATGCCTTATATATTCATCGCATTCTAAAATCCAGCATCTCTGAATATGACCTACAGCTTTATATGCTATAGACACAATAGTCAGAGAAAGTGGAAAGCAAGGGCAACCATTGCCTTTGAAGAGTTTTCAGTGAAAATTTCAGAGAAAAAAATGCTAATCACAAGTATAATGTAAGTATATGAATATAATTATTTTTCCTAAAGATATGAGCACTGATGATAAAACATACACCTTTGTGATGAGGAACAATCTTAATATCATATAACTTAGTGGAGTAATTAGAATGTAATTAATAAATGTTGATTTAAAACTATGCTAATGACATTTTAAATAATTCAATTCTGTATATTGACGTTTTGCTGACATTATGCTAATTCTCTGGCTCCCTACTTGGCTCTGACTTTGCTTAATATCCCCCACAGTCTACTCTTATCCCTCAACTCAACATTCCAGGTACAAAATATTAAATGCACAAAACATATTGTTTTGCTAAGACGAAGATTCACATGAAAATGGAAGTGGTCCCGAGGAAAACTAGTAAGGGAGTGGGTAGTGGGATGGAGAGCTGTTGTCAGTGGGCCCAATGCCATGGAACATAACCTTGGCTCAGAACCCACACGGAAGCTCTGGAAACAAGTCACATCTCAGAGTTGTCTGAAATAGGGACTAAAAGCTGAAGTATTTATACTCCAACATCCTGCAGGCATTGGTTAATTTTCCCAATGTCCTACTTCCTTTGTGTTCAGTCAGTGTGGGTTCTGGCAGCCCAAGGAAAGTCTGCAGATAAAAAGACACAGTTTGGCCGGGTTCGGTGGAGCAGCCTGTAATCCCAGCACTTTGGGAGGCCGAGGCGAGAGTATTGCCTGAGCCCGCCGGTTCGAGACCCACCCTGGCAACTTGGCGAGACTTCTTCTCTACAATAAACCAAAAACAAAATTAGCCGGGCGTGGTAGCACGCACTTGTAGTTCCGGCTACTTTGGAAGGCTGAGGCGGAAGGATCGCCGGAGCCCAGCAGGTGGAAGCTGTGGTGGCCGGGAGCATGCCATTGCCCTCCAACCTGGATGACAGAGTGAGACTCCAACTCAAAAAAAAAAAAGACACAGTTTCTACCTATTTCCTGAGAAAGTTGACATGTTCATACATTATGCACCAGCAATTTCAATGATAGGAAGATGCCCCCAAAAATGCTTACACATTTTTATCAGAAGATGTATATAAAAGTGTACCTGAAAGCACTGTTCATGTTAGCCAAAAACAAAAAACAACCCAAATGTCCATCCACAGCATCACTGTTAGAAAAGTATGCTACATTTTATATAGTGAAATGCAACTGAAAATTCAAAGGGAGTACACTACTAATAAACTTGGATGAGACAAAAATCATAATGCTGATTAAAATAAGTCACTGCGGAATACATACAATATTATTTTATTTATATATTAAGTTCAGAAACAGGTAAGACAAAGCAGTATATCGTTGAGGAATTTATGCATATTTGATAATACCATAAAGAAAAGAAATGGGGTGCTTTGATGAAATTAAAAGAATATTGATTACTCCTAAGTTGGAGGGAAGGAGATAGTATGGAAGAGAGGTGCTGATTGATAGTAATCTATTTCTTAAATTAGTTGATGGATTCATTCTTAAAGTTGTCACATATTTTTTGTTTATATTACTCAAAACATTATTAAAAATCTGTAAGAAAAACCTTATTATCTAGCTTAAGAGAAAAGTTGAGAATGAGTTGTATTTTCCCTTTGTTTTAGTCATTCATAAAACATTCACTCAGTAAATGTTTGAGTGCCAACTAGAAACAAGAGGTTACGATAAAAGATCAGGATATGAAAATGAATGAGATCCAGCTTCTGAAACAGAGTTCTATAATTAAATAAATGACACAACAATGTAGGGGCATAGAGCATAAATTGTAACTTCCTCCGTTAGGAACACAGCTCAGCCACTTACAAGCTGAATAACCTTGGAAAAGTTCATTGATTTTGCCAAAACTCAATTTTTTCATCTGTACCTTGGAGATAATAACACTGACTTCCTCATTTACTTGTGAGGATTGCTTGAGTTCATACATGTAACATATTTTGAGCAGAACCCAGAGGCAAGTGAAGTGTGCATTAAGTAAAGATTCTTGTTATTATATATAAGTTTGATTGCACTGAAAAAGGGTGGGACAGTTTCACCTTTAAGAAAATACTTAGTTTTCTTTTGAGATCATTACAGGATGAAAAAAAGGTCACTGGTCAGAGAAACTGGCACATGCAAAAGTGTGAAAATATGAGATAAGAAAGGGTGTTCAAGAATGTTGGTGAAGACCATATGGGAGGTGGCAGGAGATGCCTTGTTATCGTGTAGTCTGGCTGATAAATTTGAATTTTGTCCTGGAGGTTATCCCTGATCCATAGGAGGTTTTAAACATGGAAGTGGCATAATCAGACCATTTTCGATATAAGCAAGTATGTCTTGTGGAGGATGAACTGAATTAGCACAAAGTTGTTGGCAGAAGACCACTTCTCAGCTATTACAAGAGTAAAATAATGATAGATGTAAGCAAAGTAATGGATGAGGAAAGAAGGCAGATTAAACAGACATTTCTGTATAATTAATTATACTCCATAACTGACTGGCTTCAGAGATAGAAAGAGGCTAAGTTATGCTGTAGAGCAAACTACACCCAAATCTCAGTGATTTTCAATAGTGCCTTTATTACATGAATTATCATAGTTTTAAATGTTTTATTTATATTTATTGTCTTAAATGTTGTTGCCACAGAAGTGATTCATATGAAAATTAAATTGAGTTTTTTGTGTGATAGTTGTCTGAAACAGACACAATCTAACATAATTTAGTACTTCTATTAGGTACAATTATGTCACGAAAGATTTCTGGTTAAAGACTGGCTGCGTGATTCATAAAACAAGAATTATTTCTTTTTTATGGACAGATACTATTGTTAGTGCTGTTCTGTGGTCATTAAAAAAACAGGTCATCATTGTCCTCATGGAGATTTTTTCAAAAAGAAAATTATAATTTCCCAAATTCTCAGACTCAGTGAGGAGTCACAGAAAACCTCCTATCTATTCTAGCTGTTTTATTTGTTCAGCTGCAAAAAGACCTTGTAGAGTATCCTCTATGTGCTGAGTTGTATGTCAGATGCTGAGGAGTATAGGTAGACATGCTCTTTCAAGCAACCTAATCCACTCATTTTGAAGGAGCGTTTTTGGGGGGTTCATATGGTCCAAATTATATGAATGATATAATGGAAATAATGATAAATATATTGCCTAGACTTTATTTGCTATTTATTATAACTTACCTTGTTTTGTTTGAAAATAAGTATTTGTTTTAGGTCAACTAACCTGAGTAGCTTTTTTTCTAAAATGGAATGAAAAGGAAAGGCTCTACAATTTGGTAATCTTCCCTTGATCAAAAAATGAGTTTCTATAGCATTACTGTAAAATCTAAGGTACCCCATATCATATCAAAATATTCTTGGTTGTTTGCCTGTTGATGTCTTTCCCAAGGTGGTATCTCCTTGGGGACACTATTGTATCTTACTTTTATGTGTATGCCCCGCACCTAATGTTATGTCCAGCAACAGAAAGAATATGCAGCTAACAAATGTTTGTTGACTGAAGAATAATTTATTGTTTCTTTATGCAAATTTGAGTTTAGTATATTTTGCATTATCTTGTATTATACATGAATGCACATTAAAATAAGAAAAATTCCAAAGAATTTGAATAGCATCAAGAGTGATCATTATTTTTTTCTTTTTTCTTTTCTTTCTCTCTATTTTATTTATTTATTTTTTTGAGTTAGAGTCACTCTGTCGTCCAGGCTGGAGTGTAGTGGCATGCTCATGCCACCGCAGCCTCATCCTGCTGGGTTCAGGTGATCCTTCTGCCTCAGTCTTTCAAGTAGCTGGAACTACAGGCATGCACCACTATACCTATATAATTTTTTAATATACTATAGAGGCGAAGTCTCACCAAGTTGCCCAGGCTGGTCTCAAACATCTAGACTCAGGAAATCCTGTCGCCTCCTCCTCTCAAAGTGCTGGGATTACAGATGTGAACCTACTGCACTCAGCCAAGATTGATCATTTTAAAACATTTCAGACAATGAGTGAAAATACTCTGAGTATACTTCATAATAACAGTGCAAGGGTAATACTAAATGCAGTTGACTCCTTTGCACAAAATTACCGTAGTGTTTAAAAGAGGGAGATTTTAGCCTATACAAAAGGCTAACCTTTTCTCTGTGTCTAATTGCCTGTGTGTTTTTGTGCCAATTATTTACATTTCTGGACCTCTGTTTCCTCACTGTAAAGCTAGTATCCGTTTGATAAATGTACCTATCTCATAGATATATTTTTCAAGATTGAAGAGTTAATATATCTATAAAATTTAGTATAACTCCTGGCACTCTCCTAGTTTCTATTAAGAGTAATTATGGGACTCAAGAAAATCTGTTAAATAAAAAAATTTTTTTTGAATGACAATATATAACATTACCATAGTAACAGACTATATTTGTGAATATGAGACCAATTCTAATTCTGAGTTGTAGAAAATGTATTTTGAATTATTAATATCTGGTATGGGATAATATTTTCAATAGGTATATGTTTTCCACTCTTAGTCACCTATCACTCAGGATTTCAGTTCTAAACCATAACAGCCACACTAACTGTTCAAACAGAAAGGGCTTTATTAAGGAGTTTTTGAGAGTTAGTTGCAGAAGTTTCTGGAGAGCTACAGTTTGGTTTGAAATGCTACCGAGAACACCCACCCCTCCACAGGGCTCCTCAGGGAAGCCAGCATTGCTGTGTCCACTGCATAGACACCCGCTGACTCCAGCACTGCTTGTCAGGACCCCCAGGGTGGCCATAGAAGACCAGCTGGCCCTGACACCAGCCTTGTCAGAAAATCAATTTGGCACAGCAACTGCCTCTTTTCTTTAAAACCAGCATCTTGTGTTCATCCTTCTGTTGGGCAAAATTCAAGTCACATGCTCCACTCTAGCTGCAAGGGAAGCTGAGAAAACAAATTCTGAAATTCCCCAGCTACCCACGTTGTTCAAAGTTGCTACCTGGCTACAACAATGCCTATAGGCACAGACAGTTAACTAGAAAAGGACTCTCCAAGCACTACAAACAAGAAGTCCCAGTGTCTTATTTGGCTGACCGAGATGATCGGTCCCTGGTACATCAGTTGTGAAATCTATGGAGAGTTCTCACATAGTTTAAATTGCTTGACTATATTCATTTATTTCAAAAGCATTAAAGAAACTCTAATAGATACAACCTCCTGTAAGATTTATTGGGGGATACAGAGAACAATGAGACATCCTGCTCTGAATTTCACAGTTCAGTAAGGGAGATAACAAAAATAAAGATTGCATTATGTCACATGTAGTGTGTCAGAAGTATAAATAGGAATACACTGAAGGAAACTCCTCCCTTCAGGAAGAACAACGAGAGACTGCATTTATAATATTTATAACTTTTACTGAGAGCCTTTTATATGAGTAATGAAGAGACAAAGTTAAGTACTATTTCATAGAAATATTAAATTTTCTCCAGGTATTGAAATATTTATCCAGGAAAAAAAGGTTTTTATTTTCAAGAAAGATATATGTGCGGGAAGGATGGGCTGTTCAATTTGACTAAAAATTTGGTTAGATCCAGAAATATGGTGCATTGGTGATGAATGCTATAATAAACAACTAAAGTTTGACATTCATTTTATTTTTGTTGTTGCTGTTTGTCCAGAGAAGAGACTGACATGTTTAAAGTAAGATGTTAGGAAATTTCCATTGGCAGTGTAATATAAGTGGTGATGCAAACTAGAAAACTGCTTTATTATACCAAGCAGCGCACAACGGAGAATCATAACTGCATTGTGGTAAAGAGAACAGGGTGGAAAGTGAGATGTGGATGACATAGATTCTATGGTTCTTGGCAGCTAGTTAATATGGGATTCTTGGCAGCTAGTTACATATGACCATGTTAAAACTGTGGTATCATTCAACTCTAAAGAAAAGTGATGGGAAACACATTCTGGAATTTTAAAAATTAGTTTAGATGAATGTGATCTGTTTAATATACTGTATTAGCTTTTTATTGCTGCATAAAAATTTTCTATAAAATTAGTAGCTTAAAACCACACCCACTAATCAGCTCACGGTTCTATAGGTCAGAAGTTCATGTAGACAGGACTGTATTCTCAAATCTGGATACCACAAAGTAAAAGTGAATGTGTTGGTCACAGTAAGTTATTTGGAGGCTCTGGGAAGACTCTTCTTTTGAGCTTATTCAGATTGCTGACAGATCAGTTTCTTGTAGGTGTAGAACTGAGATCTCAATTTTCTTCAACAATGGAAAGCCTTTCTCACATCAAATTTCTCTCATGATTTCACTTTCTCTGACATCTGTTTTTGCTAGAAACTTGAAAACCCACTATTTAATTCATTAACCCCTATAGAATAATGTTTCTGTCTTAAGGTCAACTGATTAAGTAGCCTTAGACAAATAGTGAGCAGTTGGAAGTCCATGCTAGAACTTGGAAGAAGGTTGAAGTTAGAGATATAGAAGTGATATGAAGAGAAGTGACTGATGAAATCAAGGAAAATTATCTGTATTGAGAAAAAAAGGGAAAAATCTAAGATCCTGTGAGTACAACAAACAAACAAAATCAAATAATCAAGTCTTAATAAAAAGATCTCAATTTTATTTATGCAAGTAAATGCCAGGAGTTTGGGGGAGTAAAATCAGTATTGTTTTGATTGAGGACATGGCACTAGATGTGGCATGAGTCTGAATGTTGAAAACACCTCAAAGTAATGGGGAAAAAAAGAGAAGTAAAGAAGTAATAAGCGAACTGCCCCAGATTTTCAGCAAAGTGGAAGCAGTAGAAACCACTATCTGAGAGACTTAAAAGGAACACCCCATCGGAAGAAAAATTCACTGCAGTGAAGGGAGAAGATAGAATGTGGATTGGATAAAAAGGCAAGTCATGCAGAAAGCATAGTTGCAAGAACATGGGGTAGACTGGAGAGAGAAAGGGCTCAGGAGGTTGGGAACAATCCCTCAAACCAGAGTCTTTGGTTTGCATGTCATCTCAGATCTTGGGATAACCGAAGACAGCAGTGGTGCAATTCTATCTGTGAATACATGGCACATTGTTAACCCTCCATAAATTTGAATTAAATAAATAAAAAGAAGGTAGCAGGAAGTTGTCTGTGTCTACGAGATGAGGGAATTAGTCTAGCCAGGAGCTCGAAGATTATACTTCCTGAAAATATATGCATATAATTTTAAAGACATAATCATGAAATATTAAAAGAATTGTAAAAGTGGCAGTGAATTATTTAGAAACAGTGTCCCTGCATGCATGATACAATATTCAGACGGGTGTTAAAATGTATGCTCCAAGGAAAGCCTTGGTATAGTTTTATGTGAACTGCATATTTTCAAATAATGCTGGAATGCAATTTAAAGCTTTTGAATTTCTTCATCCTGTTTCCCTGTCTCCTTGTAGAGCTTCCTTTGATTTCAAAGGTGCTTCATTCCTGGAATGAGAAATAGGTGGTGGGAAAGTTTAATTCTTTGAGGCTAAAGTTTGAAACGAGTTTTTCAATTTACAGATAAAAATTCTACCTTTGGACTTCAGCAATGTTCAGTGTTACCTGAGATAAATCCATAGAAGTAGCCTATACCTTATGACTGCATCTTCAGATTATATATGTGCAGGCACAGTATGAGAAAAGGAAAGCAAGGCAAAAAGGAAGGGATGGGAGATAAATGCTTCCCTCTCTGCAAGAGAGATACAGCCATTCTTTGTTTTTGGTCACAGAAAGCAAAATCTTACTGATTTTACCTTTAGATGATAATGATTTATTTGCTAGAAAAACAACACTTTTGCCCCAAGTTTATTCATCATGACAATTTATAAAGTAAAACTTACTCTGTCCTTGGAATCTTAAATCACTTCCAATCTACAAATATTTATTGAATGTTGTTGACCAAGCTGTGGTTGGTGTTGGGAGGATGCAAAGATGTGTAAGATATAGTCCTTGACCTCCAGGAACTTTTAATCTACTAAAAAGAAGAGAAAAGATGTTTTCTTTTTGAATGGAAAGTTTAATAAGGCAAAAGATACAAAAACGCTGTAAATATTCAAGGGGTGATATGTTAGTCATATCAAATCCTTTGCTGTATGATATTAGATATAAATAAATATGAAAAAAATTACATATATGACAAACATCACTTGGCATTAATCCCCCTTCAGCACCTGGAAAAATAAATCTCATTGAAGAGTCCCAAAATGCTACTTTTAACTACATTTAATGCGTAATTTTAGAAAGAGGTTTAATTAACAAGAAATGTCAACACTCAGCTGGTCTAAGTGAACCACTCATCTGGTCTATGGAGTTAGAGTCATAACTAAGCCTCAGCCCCAATGAGGTACTCCCTTTTTTCATTGCAATCTCCTCAATCTACTTTTTGTAGTACTCAAGAAGTTTCTCTTGTCAATACCTCAAGGCCCCATTGTCATCCTCTTAATTCTCATACCTTCTCAGCCTAGCATGTTCCTGTGGATCTATGATGGTTCCCGCACTACCTACTGGCTCAGACATTTCTTTTAGTTGCTCTGCAAGCACAGGAGTCAAATGAGAGGCAAAACTGAGACTTTGATCATAATGGGCTGGAAGGACACAGCCAGTATATTTATAGAAGGTTTCTCCGGACCTTCTCAGAAAAATAAAGGAAGGAATCATAGGGATTGGGATCTTCAGGAGAGGAAAGAAAGACACGAGCCAGTTATCTGCATCAGAGAGATGAACCAGTGGCCAGTGATATCTCAAACTAGATTATGACACATTGGATGGTGCTTATGTGGCCAGCATTCCTTGAATTTTCAACCCTCAAGATAATGTAGCATGTACAAATTCATTGTAGTCTTAAAGTACCTAGCAAATTGCTGGGCATAAGGTAGGCCTATACAAAACTGATAGTTGAATCTGAAAAACTAGTAGTTTGCTTGTTATAAAGAAGGAAAGAAGTAGAGTGAAAGAAGAAGGAAGAAACGGAGAGAATTGGGGAAGGGACGGGGGAGGAGAAGGGAGGGAGGAAGGGACAAAGGGAGGAAGATGGATGCCCAGGATGGATGTTCATTGGCCTAGCTTGGGTCACATCCAGCACTTCATAGTCCATGTCTATCGTAATTTTTTTTTTTTTTTTGAGTTGGAGTCTCACTCTATCGCCTGGACTGGAGTGCAGTGGCCGCTCCCGGCCACCGCAGCCTTGACCTGCTGGGCTCCGGCGATCCTTCCGCCTCAGCCTTCCGAGTAGCCGGAATTACAGGCTCGCGCTACCACGCCCGGCTGATTTTTTGATTTATTGTAGAGATGAGGTCTCGCCAAGTTGCCCAGGCGGGTCTCGAACCCGCGGGCTCAGGTAATCCACTCACCTCAGTCTCCCAAAGGCGCGGGATTACAGGCTGAGCCACCGAGCCCGGCTCTATCGTAATATTGATCCCTGGGTCAGGAGAGAAGGTTAAATAACTGGCAGCCACATCATAATTGGTTGGAACAGTTATCCGAGGCAAGGTGGGTTGTTCTTACTAAAAAAAAAAGAATGTGAGCAATGGTAGAAGATTTGTACCATGGAAGAAGTTACATGTTTTTGAAGTGTTGTATTAGTCCCCCTATTATTAACACAGTCTAGCCAAGCAGCAATGTTAAGAATATGAATATAAAAAAGCAGAAGTCTATTTAATTTTTAAAAAGCTGACCAGAATAATTAAAGCTGCATATTTTCCTATTTTCAGGTTCTGATATGTCAGGAATTAAGTCACTGTAGAAACCAGATAGGTCAATCTCATTTAGCAGCATGCCATTGTAAATTAGATGACTTCTCATCATTACTTCCTGCTCTATGATTGCATGAATGCTTGTCAAAAGCTCTAATGGTCATAGGTAAAACGCTAATTATGTATCCCGCACTAGTCATTGCAATAAGGTAAGCCTTTGTGACTGCTAGGGTAGGTAAATATTTCAATTAATATATTTGCAATAAAAATTAGGCACCATCCATCCCTGATAGACACAAATGTTTGGAGCCTTGGGTCTTATTCTCTGTTTTCATCTTAATTTGCTTATTTATTGGGTAAGTATTGAGCAGAGAGGAGAAACCACTAGCTTGGGAGCAGGATCCAACTAGCAAGTTTGATTTTATTTTGTCTACAGAGAGATGCCATTCTGGCTGTTAAAAGTAAGTCCCCCACATTAATGTCCTTTAAAATGGGGGGCTTCATCTGGCCCACTCAGAACAGACAGGAAAAAGCAGTGCTAGAGACACAGACTCTGAGCTAGACTCCCTGAGTTCAATTCCCAGCTCAGACACACACTAGTGTGTGATCTGAGTGACTGAATCTCTCTCTCTCTGTGTTTCAGTTTTGTCTGTAAAGGTGACACAATGCTAGGATGAACCTCATATAATTCTTATGAAGATTAATTTGGTTAATGTCTTTAAAGTGTTATATGGTATGTGGTAGGCAACATAGAAATGCTTTTTGAATAAAGGAATGAATTAATGAACAAGTAAATAAATAAACTTCCTCAAGTTATAAGTACATGTTAAGTACTTTTGTTAAATGGTATTTTATACCAATTAAAACTATACAAACATTACATATGCAGTATAAAAATCGAAGTTAAATAACTGGAGTAAAAGAGAAAATAAAAATTATCCATAATCTTGCCATCTGGAATTACCTATTGACAATATTTTAGTGTATGTTTTCTACTTTTTATACACCAAATTAGAATCTGACAATGTAACTGTATATTCTCATCTGTAATGTTATTTTTTTACTTAGAATTTTATAAGCATTATCCCATAGTCTGCATATTTTAATGACAATTGTTTAGACTGATTCTTTGTTATTTGATTATGGCCTACTGTCAGATATTTAGATATGTTCAATTTGTGTCATGTCATTTTTTATAAAGCTTTCTTTATGAAAGTCTTTGCCCACTTCTGAGGGGAGTGAGTGCACCTAGAAATGTAGCAGCTGAGACAAAAAGGAGTATGTGAAGTATTTGGTAGATTTTGCCAAAATCAAATCCATAAATGTTATGCCAATTTACAATTTTTGTACAATCACTACTTCTCACAGTGATAATGTAACCAAATTACACCAAGATCAATTTACCTTCATTACCCACACCTTGCAGCCAACCAAGGCTTCTCTCCTGCTTTCTGACTTGGCATTTCTCCCTCACTGCACTACCCTTTGTCTCTTTATGTCTGTCTTTCCTTCTTTTCAGTCCTTTTAATTGGATTCCAGTCGCTGCTAAAATATATGTCTCGTGAAGTGTGTTCTTTCCAATGTTCAAAGACTTTATGCTAACTTCAAAGTAGCGACTCTCCCCTCACCCTTTCCTTTGTTATTAAGAATCTCTCTGACTTTAAGATCTACACTGTTTACGCTGACATAAGTACGTTTGCTAGTGGTCTTGGTGGTGGTGGGCCACTAGAACCTTAAATTTTGATTGTGTTTTTGAATGTGGAGATATAATAAGAAATGTCTTAGAAAATAGCAAAATCATTGATGTAATGTTACTACTGCAGCCTCCAAAGTTTGCTACTTTTCATTGGAGACCATGTTTATTACATAAGCAGTCTGTCTTGTGTCTTTTGCCATCTCTCAAGTACATTCTCTAATATAATTTATTCATTGAAGCATACAATTGTGTTTTTGCCTTAGGGCTTTATTTTCATCTCCTTACAATATACAAAATTAAACCCCAAAGACAACAGCATTATATGTTTCAAATAATTCTTCAGTAGATATTTGTAATTTATATTTCATGCAATATAGCAAGATGCTGTGCAATGATCGAGAGCACTGTAAAGAATGTAAACTAAATTGTAAAATGTGGCTAGAATATATTTCAACTAAGATGGTTTTATCAACCTAAACTGAAAACGTGTTTCAGAAAGCCTGAGATAGGAGGTTGCTGTTTATTTTGAACTGGTTTTGTTCTCTTCTGACTTTGTCAGTTTTTTGAAGGGACCATAATTTTTTAAAAAAATATTTAATTGACAAAGTTTGCATATATTCAAGATGCACAATGTGATGATTTGATATGTATGCACAATGTGCAATGATTATCAAAATCAAATTAATTAATATGTCCATCACCATTCATGTTGTACGTTAGATTCCTGGAACTTGTTCATCTTGTAATTGGAAGTTTCTAATCTTTGATAAGTATCTTTCTATTTCCCATACCCTTTACCTGACAACCACCATTCTACTTTCTGCTTCTATGAGTTTGACTTTTTTAGATTCCACATATAAATTAGATCATATAGTATTTGTCATTTGTGTCTGGTTAATTTTAATTAACAAAACGTCCTTCATGTTGTCACAAATGACAGAATTCCCTTCATTTCTATGGCTAATATTTCATTGTGTGAATATGCGTATATACATATGTCACATTTTCTTTATTCATACATCTACTGATGGAAACTTAGGCTGTTTTTATATTTTGGCTATTATAGATCATGCTGACATAGATATGTCTTTGAGATACTGACTTCCATTACCTTTGGATATATACTCAGAAGTGGGATTGTTGAATCATATGGAAGTTCTAGTTTTAATATTTTGAAGAACCTCTATAGTGTTTTCCATAATGACTCTTATCAATTTACATTCCCACCAACAGAGTACAGGGTTCCATGTTTTCACTAAGATTGTCTTTTTAGTTTTGATTTGCATTTCTCTGATGATTAGTGATTGAACACTTTCCATATGCCTATTGCCCATTTGTATGTCTTCTTTGGAAATGTCTCTTAAGGTCCTTAGCCTATTTTTTAATTTAGTTATTGGAGGAGTTATTTTTTAACTGATTTTCTTATATATTTTAGATGTGAACGCCTTATTAGTTTTGAAAATATTTTCTCAGCCGGGCTCGGTGGCTCAGCCTGTAATCCCGTGCCTTTGGGAGGTTGAGGTGAGTGGATTGCCTGAGCCTGCGGGTTCGAGACCCGCCTGGGCAAGCAAGACCTCATCTCTACAATAAATCAAAAAATCAGCCAGGCGTGGTAGCGCGCGCCTGTAGTTCCGGCTACTCGGAAGGCTGAGGCGGAAGGATCGCAGGAGCCCAGCAGGTCGAGGCTGTGGTGGCTGGGAGCGGCCACTGCACTCCAGTCTAGGCGACAGAGTGAGACTCCAACTCAAAAAAAAAAAAAAAAAAAAAAAAAAAAATTCTCCAGTTTGGAATTCTTCACCTTTCCTTTGCTTTAAAAGTTGTGATGTAATAACTTCCTTCATTTTTCTATAATTGCATTAGAGTTTATGTCTTTATTATAGAAATTCTGCACCCACAAAAAACTGCAATTTCAGTATGAGATGAAAACATATTCCACAGAAAGGGCAGGGTTTTCATGCCTGCTGTCTTAGCCGCAGCGATTGCTTCACAAATTTCTTTTTCTTGTTTTATAATGGTTCTTACACTGGTACATATCAAGTAATTCAACATTTTCTTGTAGCGCCATGACATTTTTCTGCTTCTTGGGAGTGCTTCCAAAATCACTAGGGGAACTTTGTATGGTTCTCATGGTGTTATTCAAGGCTTACAGTATTGCATTAAATGCAGTGACCAATATGTGAGAGCAACAAGAGATCACTTTTTACTGTGATAAGCAAATTACTGGAGAGATAAACTGATTATGTGGAGATAATTAGTGTCACACGGTACTTGCAACACTTGAGCTCATGGCAATAGCAATAGGAGGTAACTATAAAATTATTACAATAGTACAGTATGTACTACAGTTAATTTTATGCAGTTGTGATCTAATACTGCATCTTCATCTTTGTTTATATTTCCCTAGATGGTAAATGGCACCAAGTAAGATCTATGCGTGTTTGTGTGCATTTGATAAACTTTAACTTTCTGTAATAGATTTGTGTATATTTTATGGTAGCAAATGATAAAATACACTTGTATCTTTATATATTTCATGCATTTATGACATATTGGAATTTTTCCTAATTGTTTTATATTTCTAGGCTACATGATTCATTAGGAAGTTTTTTCAAATAGCCGCAAATCTCCAAAACTTTATCTGACATTTATATTCAGAAACATCTGCATATAAGTGGACTCACTCGCACAGTTTATACTCATATAGTTCAAAGGTCAACCGTATTCTTCTCATTACTTTTGTGCAACACTGGAAATATCCACAAAAAGTGAAAAAGAATCAGGCCCAGCAGTTACTTAGAAATAAAATATTAATTGTTTAAGTGTATGCATATATTACTTTTCTATTGCTGCATAACAAATTCCCTCAACATAGTGGCTTAAAACAGCAAATGTTTATTATTTCATGACAAAATTTTGTTTCTGAGGTGAGGAACTTTGGAGTGGCTTGGCTGAGTAGTTTGGTACAGAGTCTCATCAAGTTGTAATCAAAATGTTCATCAGGCCTACAGTTTTCTGAGACTCGACTGAAGTGGGAAGATTCATTACCAAGATGGTTCACTTACATTACTGTTGCCCGAAGACTCCATCCTTCGCTGGCCTCAGTTTCTTCCACTGTGAATCTCCTCATAGAGTTGCTTACTGATCCTCCCAATGAGAGACAGCCAGGAGGAAGCTGTGATTCCCTTTATCACCCAGTTTCAGACATAAGACACCATAACGTCTATCATAGTCCCCTGGTGATGGAGACCAACCGTGGTACAATATGAAAGGAAATCACACAAAGTCTGAATCCCAGTCATCAAGAATCATGAGGGAGTTCAAAAAAGCTGGCTATCACAATGGGTTTATTTTGATGATTATTGTTGTTAATTGCATTTTGATCATAACATCTGGTTTTCATTGCATCATCCTCTGAAAGTTTTTCGACTTTGTGATATGTATGTTAATGTTTTATAATAATTTATAAGCTTTCTATAAATGTTTCATGTGACTTGTATGTTTATTGCAGGTTTGTCTCTATGTCGGTTATCTATTGTATCACACTTTTCAGTTTTGCTTTTCAAATCCTTTGTGCAATCACAAGTTATTTGTCTGCTTCTATAGAGCTATTAATAGAGTTGTATTAAAATCTCCCACATTGTGAATTTGTCCATTTATTTTGTAATGTTATTTGTCTACTTTCTATAGCTGAAAGTTAACTCGTTTAGCTTTAAATTTTAATTTTATGATAAAAGCATTGCTATGCAAGTTTTCTTTGGGTGAACCTGTGCAGTATATAGTTTTTCATCTCTAATTCCATCAATCACTAAACTAATAGTCATAGTTCTTATCTCTTTAAATGGCAAGTGATAGTCTGAATTGCTTAAATAGTAGGTGGTAAGCACTAATTGTATGGCTAGTGTTTATGTATCCAAATCAACAGCTTTTGATTTGTCTAGTGACTTTACCCTCACACCAAGATAATTTTTATGTCTTAACCTCATCTTTAATGCTCTGGTTGTAATTTGGTAATTTATCTTATTAATCTCAATCTTAATAAATGAAATTCAGAGAGCAATTTAAAAAATATCAATAAAACTGAGAAAGTCCTCTAGAAATTGAACACAGTAACTTATTGTCATTTACATTTGACAAAAATTGTGATCCAAGTCAAAAAAAGTAAGGCTACAGCATTTCTTTACCAGTTTGTCAGAAGTAGCTAGCAGATATCTGAAGAAGTAAGTTGGGAAGGATGGTTTTAAATCAGTTGGCAACCTGAGATCCAACTTCTGAATTTTACTTGTGAAATAAATGATTTGCATGAGAAAATGTGTACTGATTATTAACTGAGAGGAAAATGCATATGGCCAGTTTTCTAACAACAACAAAAAAACCTTCAGTATCTTATATTTATATTTTAAACTCGGTCCATAATAGATGAAAGCATGCTTTTCATGGAACAAATGACATCACAGCTCTCCTGCTGTAGGGCTTACTCAAGACATTCCAATAGAGACATAATCCCTTTTGTGCCTCTGAAATTAAAATGAATCGTATGCAAAAATAGAGCTAGCCAAGAAGGTCTATGTAGCCCATTATGGTTATTATGTATTATAGAACTGTATGCTGTGCTCTGCAATAGGTAAATTGTGTTAAATAAAAAAATAGCATTGCTCCTCTGTAATAATTACTTTCTACAAAATGCCTACTTGCCAGCAAGAAGATGGATTGAGAGGTGATTTCGATTCATATAAAATAAAGTTTGTTTTTGAATAGAAAGCAAAGTTAAAATCGGTACAATCCATTAAAACTCAATTCATCCTGGATATTAGAAAAATAAAAAGCCTAAATAAATGAAGCAGATGTTGGCAATCTGAGTAGGCCACAAAGCTGCTCAACCTTAATAACCAAAATTCAAAAGGCAGATGGCAGAAGCCTCAACAAAACGGAGGAAATTCTCCAAGACTTGGAGCATCTTTATGCAGATTGGTAAAATGTCCTTATGACAAAGGAAATGTTCCATCACCACTTGAAATATATTTTTTAAATATTTAGAGTAGATTTTTATTTTCAATCGAGGCTTGTTAACTCAAAAATACACTAAGGTCATGATAAAATCTGTTAGGAACTTGAGAAGATTTCCAAACTAAGAAAAATCCAGATGGAAACTCATTGACTTCTTTATGTTCTTCCTTTAAAATAAATTAATCCTGTTATAGAAACATTACCCACATGCCTCCTGTTTCTCTGTACTCCATCTACCCTCCTCCCTGTCACCAGAAAAATCCTGATTTGATAAAAGCACATCCTGCTTAAAAGCCTGCTACCAAAGTGCATTTTAAGGATTGTGGGAAAAACTGAAATTGAAAGACACAGATACACAAAATAAATGTTATTTCTCAACATTAGCTCCATCAAGGTCAACACATATTTGTAAGCAGTGATACCAGCCATTTGGTTCATCCTCAAAGACCTGAGGGTCCTGAGAATTTAGTCCTATCAACACAGTCTTTGTTGACATTATTATTTGAAGAAAAATGGGTGCTCTTTAAATATTTTTTAAGATTTGGAAACAAAAAGAAATCAGAAGAAGCAAATTCAGGACTGAAGGTGGATACCTAATGATTTCCCTGAAACTCTCACAAAATTGCCTGTTTTTGATGAGAGGAAGGAGCCAGAGTTTTCTTGGGCATTTTTCTTCTAAAGCAGTGGCTAACTTTCTCAAAACGCCCTCACAATAAGCAGATGTTACCACTCTTTGGCCTTCAAGAAAGTCAAAAAGCAGAATTTCTCGACCTACCCCCAAAACGATTGCCAGGACCTTTGTTCTTGACTGGTCTATTTTTGCTTTTACCAGACCACTTTCACCTCTAGGTAGCAGTTGCTTCGTGTGCTTTGCCTTCAGGGTTTTACCAGTAAGCCATGTTTCACCTCTGTTTACAGTTCTTTGAAGAAATGCTTCAGAATCATTATCCCACTAGTTTAACATTTTCATGGAAAGCCCTGCTGTTGCCTGCAGCTAATCTGGGTGCAATGGTTCTGGCATCCATCGAGTAGAAAGTTTGCTTAACTGTAATTTCTCATTCAGAATAGTGTGTGAGCTGAACCAGTTGAGATGTCAACCAACAGAGTTGGCCATTGTTTCTGCTGCTATTCACTGGTCCTCTTTGATTACAGGATAAATAAGTTGCTTTTTTTTTTCTCACACATTGATGTAGATGGTTCGTTGCTATTATCTTCATCGTCAACATTGTCTCATTCCATCTTAAAGTGAGTTACCCGTTTGTAAAAGACTGATTTGAGGGGGCATTGTCCCCATACATATTTGGTGAAACATCAGTCATTTCGCCATGATTCCACCCAAGCTTTATTACAAATTTGATTTTTGCTCTTACTTTGATTTTAGCAGATAGAGATTCTTTTCAAACAGATGTCTTCCCCTTTGCGCCTCAAATTAGATCTTGTCCATAAACGCTATAATAAGTTAGTATGAGTTTATTTCAGTGCAAAAATAAATGGAAATCCTTACATTTTATTTCATAGAACACATTTTCATAAACTTTTTTAAGACCCCTCATGTGATTGTCCTGTAGGTGTCATGCAAAGGGTATTTTACTTTGCAAAATATAATTTCAAATCATCTTTTCATACTTGCTACCTTCCACAGGTTTCTCTGAATGAACTTTTCCTTTGTTAACCCCTCTGCCACTGTAATATTTTATGAGTGATTATATTTAAAGATAAAAAACAAAGCATATATAAATATAAGAAATGTCCAGGACAGTGGTGCATTGAAATATTAGTGTGATTTGGCAAGCCTGGCTGAAAAAAGTGGCTTTGAGAAAATACTTGAAGAAGGGATTAAATATATGGATATATGGAGGCAAAGCAAGGCACAAAGGACTAGCAATACCTTGAAGCTGCAGTATGTCTGTTGTATTTCAGAAACAACTAAATTGCTAGTGCAGCAGTAACAGACAAAACTAGGTAACCGTAGTTGGAACTGGGAGCATTTGCAATCTGAGAAACTGGGAACTGCAAAATAGAAATATTTCTGCAGTTCAAAATGCTGTTTCCCAGATTGCGGTCTATCTTAAGAAAGTTGCTCCTGAACTTGAGAAAAGCATATATTCTGCTGCTGTTGAATTTAGTATTCTACAACTGTCAATCAGATAAGTTGATGATAGTACAGTTCAGGTCAACTGTAACCTTATGTATTAATTATGTCTATCTGACCTGTCAACTACTGAAATAGTGGTATTGGAAGTCTTCAACTGTAATAGTGATTTTGTCTATTTTCTTTTGCAGTTCCGTCAGATTTTGTTTTATGTATTCTGATGCGCTGTTGTTAATTGCCTACTTGTTAGGGATTGCTATAAGTTCTTGGAGAGTAACCCTTTTATCAATGTGTAGTATTTATCTTTATCCATCATGATTATCCCTATAAATGTTCATTGTTATAAAGTCTGCTTGCTTGAAATTAATATAGCTACTACAAATTTATTTCAACCAATGTTGACTCTTTATATTTAATACGTTTATTGTAGACAACATATAAATTCTGAAAATCTCTGTTTTCAAAATGGTTTATTTCGATTATTTATATTTAAAGTGATTATTGCTATAGTTGAATTAATATCTGCCATTTTTGAAACTGTTTTCCATTTGTTTCACTTTTCTTTGGTAACTTTTATTTTCTCTTTTTTTTCTACTTTCCCTGATGTTAACTGAGTACTTCATACTCCATTGCATCTCCTCTCTTAGTATATCAATATCATTTTTTCAATGGTAGTGGTAACTCTAGAGTTCACAAAATTTGCATCTTTTTAAAAACTGTCCCATGGTTCTTGAATGTTCTGCTCTTTTACATTGTTTGTTGTCCTTTCTCTTTGAAATTCAGCTAGGAAAGTATCTATTTAAACTTCTAGCTCACTGATTTATTCATTGGTCTCATTCAGTTTATTACTATACCAATTAAATGCTTTCTTCATTTCTGTTTTAGTGTTTTTAATTTCTTATATTTTCTTTTGACTCTTTCTTACTGTTTCCTTTTCTTTATTTACATCACCTATCTCTTCTTGCATACTGTCAACTTTTTCCCACTATGTCAGTCATATGACACTTGTTTTTTTCTGATAACCCCAAAATATGTGTCATATTTAAGTCTTGCTCTGATGCTTGTTTTCTCTCTTCAGATTTAGATTCCTCTTGTCATTTATCATGCTCTTAATTTTTTATAAAAATCTGAATATGCTGTTTCAAGTATTTGAAACTGTAGTTCTTTAGTGTGAGGTTATACTAATCTGGCAAGGAAGTAGGCTGTGTTTAATGTTTGCTGTGTCTTTAGATGGCAGAAGTTGCAAATTCTTCTAGTGTCCTTGTCTTCTCTGTTGTTTTGGGGTTTCTCTAAACTTTTAGTTTTAAATACAGTCCATGTCTTACAGGTTTTTTTAGCCTTGTGGTGATAAGTTGTAGAGAAGGAAAGTATCTACAATTTAATCTTATGATTAAATCTTTTAGAGGGCTTTTTTGTCTTGATCTATGGTCTTCACCATCTTTGATCCCTTACCCTTAGGTAAGACAAGA